>JAIGNY010003554.1:495000-572500 GCA_020152595.1 Chiridota heheva
TATTCAAAATCAAATTATAACGAGAATATAAAGAGTGGCCCACTGCACGTGGTTTTGGCAAGTCCTTGATATATAATGATGCAATTCCATGTAGTGGTTTGTAAGTAAGTAATACAATCTAAAAATCAATTCGTTTTTGATCGGAAGCAAGTTTGAAAGCAGCATACTGTCATATTTGTTCAAATTGAGGATAATACGGGCTGACATGGATGCTATTCTGAAACTATTCAAAGATGCACTAGGAAGTCCATACAACAAAGAATTACAATAATTAAAATGTGAAGTGACAAGGGCATGTACAATAGTGCAAGTAGAATCAATTGAAAGATGTTTATGTAACTTTCTAATATTATAAAGGTTAAAACTTTCAATTTTGCATTTCTTATTAATGTGTTTTTTCATACATAAAACATTGTCCAAATAAACTCGAAGAGTCTTAACATCGTTTACACAAGTAATAATAGAATCATACACATTTATACTATACAGTTTATATCAAGTTTAGAGACTTGAATTCGAGAACCAAGAAGGATAAAACTTAGTTTTTGTATTGTCCATTTAAGTTGATTTGTGTTCATCCAGGCCTCGACATCCTTTAGGCAATTTTCCATAGCTTGAACAGCACTTAGTTCCAAGTCAGTATTTCCTAGTTTTAAAGTTCAGATACAGGGCGTGATCATCGGCATAACTCATGACATCTGGAAGGTGCTGGAGATAGTTTGATATAATGTACTTGAATAGACTGTAAACAGTAAAGAGAACAGGCCCTGCACAGGATCCTTGGGATACACCTTGATGAAGGTTTGATCTAGTGGAAAGAGAGTCACCAACCTTAACATTTGTGTGCGTGCTCTTAAGTAACAATCCAACCACGATTTAGCCTGACCCTTAACACCAAAATTTTGATCAAGATTTGTCAAAATGTCATGGTCCACATTATCAAAGGCTGCTCAAAAGATGACAATTTAGCTTGTCAGAAGAAAAAAACACTATGTACTTACAAAATAACGAAATAGGATTTGCGACAACATAAATTGTTGTCTCTATTAAAATTGCAATATCTCCGCGTTGAAGGGTACACTTTGTAATAAACATGATACACCATGCTTTTACCAGTTTATAAGATTATAGAACTATATTGAGATGTTGAGGTAGTAGAACGTAAAATAGCAACTCCATGGTTATGGCCGAGACATGGATACAAACTTCTTGAAGATTAAGGACTGCTTAAGAAATTCTTCTTTTTTCACCAACCTATTTTCAAGTGGAATATAAACGGATATAATTTGTTACGGTTAGCTAGATTTGGCCATTTTGCAATTTTTGTCAAACTCGTGCTGTAAATATAAACATAAAGAATTGCAAAATTAGTACTATATAAGTTTCCATAACTGGCGGTTGATATTTTGTAATGTACAGTACTATATGTGCTGATATTGCAATCTATTCTAAAGTTGTTTTTCTTGAAAGAGAAATGAGCATATCATTCTTACCAGAATGGTTTTGGGATGTTAGCCATACACAATTCAGCACTACGGAGGAAGTGAAAATCTCATTATCTTAAAGACTTAAATATTATGAAGGAAATAAATCAAAACAATTTAGATATAAATTTGCAAACTGTCTTTCAAATGTCTTACCGTATGCATCTACATCAATGCACATCAAATTTCCAAGCTCAGCCACCATTTGTGTAGCAACGACTGAAATCAAACTAGTTGTGACATCACATTATCAGATTCCGCAAGTCTTTCTGGAAGCCGCCATTTTTATTGTGAAGTTTCAGTAATAGACGCTTATCAGGAAGCCGCCATTTTTATTGTAAAGTTTCAGTAATAGACACTTATCAGTCGTTTCATTGAAGGTTTGTAATAAAGTTTGCTTTGTTCATGTTCAATTTCGCGAAAGTAAAACAACTTCGTTACTGTCACGCAGTTATTGCTAAACAATTTTCACAAATCTCAAGTTATTTCTCAAAATTTCAGAAAACCTCGTGAAAGCGCGACTGCCTAAAGGTAACACATAATAAGAATTCATCACTTTTCTTCAAATTTCTCGAAAACCGCACGGTGAATTTTAAAAGCGCACGGTGAAAAGATAATTTTTATGCCATTCTTCTCCCGATCGGGGATACGAACCGGATTGACATAGGTTCCTGCGATTTTGTTGCGTAACAAATCATTGGATATGTCAGGAAACTAACAACACATAATCTAGTATAAGGGTAATTATAATTTATCCCCTGAAGAACAGATGCAAGTTTGAGGGAAAGAATTCAAATTGTAAAATCATTTTAAGCAATTTTCTTTAAAATGCATCAACAATTGTCAAGAGAGTGAGGATGAGGGCGCCAACTTTTCATTGTAAACATACCTCATCAGTGATTTATATACAGATAAGATTTTAAATTTAAACATCTCCCTAACGGAATAAGATATTGAAGCAGTTTATTCACCAATTATATATTAAAAGTCTTCTCTCATATTATAATTAAAATTTCTTGACCACTGAACTAATCATTAAATACTTACATTTATAGTGAATTATGTAGCTGTCCGTGCACCATTAGACGAATAGTCTTGACATGAACGACAGTTGTCTATTTCACGTTTCAAGTAAACTCGTGTCATTTCGATATATGTTTTGTTCGTGATATAAAGTTTTAATGATATTATATTCCTGTAAATCAAAAGGAACTTTGCCTGAAGGAGTAAGGCTATTTGCCAGTCACATTATTGCATAAAACAACTAATTACGTTTAACAATTTTTTTTGGTAAGTCTGGAATGACTTATTAAGGCTTAAACTTCCATGTTATCTAGAAATTATCAAATCTTCCTTTCATACATGTAGGTTATATGATAGAGATTAAAATGCATGAATGAATATCTTATTCCCAGGGCTGCTTTCTAAAAACAATAACGGGGAAGAGGGATGGGGGGGGGGGGCAGCTCACAAAGAGAGGAACAATTTTTGGGATATTTTCTTCATTTCTTGTGCAAATGAGGAAATTTTAGCATACTTTAGTCAATTTTCAGAAATATTTTTTTTCAATTTTTGGAAACTATACCTAATTTCCAAGCAATTTTTTTTCAATTTTGGAACAATTTCTTTCATTTCACCTCAGTTAATATATTTTATAGTAATCCTGCCCCCCCCTCCCAATGTCAGGTTAATTTTTAACAAGGGGGATGGCTAAGTCCCACTGAGCCCACTATAAATCAGCCCTGCTTATTTCGTGTAGGGGTTATTGCATTTCAATGATTGTTACCAGTTTTTAAAAGGTCACTTTGCAGTGTGCAGTGTGATGTCATAAATACAGATTCCAGGCAGTATGTGTCTGTCTGTCTGTATCTTAATTTTCCCATAACATGCACTCACTTTAATCTAACAATGTTTGTAACACATGTTACCATGTTATAACAATTCAGCAAATATTAATCAATTAATTCATCCACCAATAGCAAACACCTTCCGACGTACTGTAGATACTTAAGAGACTGGCCCTACAATTTATTTCTACCCCAAGCATGCTGGGCTGCATTTCCCAAACTGGCACAAATTTCCTTTTGTCTGATTGACTTAAATTCTGGACCCTAAGCCTAACTTAACTAAAATTGCTATCCTGTTTGAAAAAAAAAAAAAAAAAATGACCGATCTAAAATTGACAAGAATAAGTCCGGTCCTGGTGGTCGTGTCGGTACACCGTTTAGTTGCGTACTCCCTTCAATCAACCTTACATAATTTAACCGCAACTAAAAATTAATCTCTTCATCCAGTGCATTCAATGGCTCATTCGTCGGCTTTATGTAGCATGCGCTCAGTTTTAATTGTAAATGATGGTAACACATGTTACCATGTTATAACACAAGCCAGTTTTTATTGATGCATGGTGGTTAACTATATCTAGTATTTACTGTTCCTGCTATGCGAATGGGTGATATTTATGTACCGATATTTCTTTTGAAAATAAAATTTGTTTTTAGATTTTATTGCAAACATTTTGTTAATAATTATAAGATAAGATGCTCGTTACATGCGTTGCCCATCTGTCCATGTACCTTACACTCTAAATGAAAAAAAGGAATACAAATTTTATTGTATAGTAATGGAGAAGATACTTGGATGTGCAATTATGACATCACACTTTACACTGTAAAGCCAATTTTCAACACACCTGCAAACTGCCTGCGCAACCTCTTTTCTTTCTTTTGATTATTTTGTTATTATCTCATGGAAATACACATTTTATTTAATGGATACGTTTCTTTCAAAATCCCCGAGATCTAAACCCCATCACAAAGTTCAAATGTTCTCTATAATTGTTCCATTAAATATAAGCGTTACGTCATTGCCCGACTGCAAAGCTCATTTAATTTGAGGTACAGTGGTTTCCGTAGCTTACTTTTATTTTCCACGGATCGAAAATGTAGCCGTTGTGTCGTAACTAAGTTCAGTGGCCAACCATATTCATCGTACATGTAAGAGAACAATATAGGGGACAAGTGTACGGAAAGTGTTTAAGTCTTATTTTAAAGAAGTTTTCAAGTTTACACTGTAGTGTCTGACTTTGGTGAAATGATTAAATTAATACTAGTTGTGATACTCCACCCCAAATTCCTCTATATATTTTAACGTATGCTTTTAACAGAGGTTTGATATTGCGGGGCACAAACCTTTTCGGCATGGGGTTAAGGGCCCTCCTTAGGGCAGCCTGTGGGGTCCAGTGGCAAAGCCCCGGTGGGGGTGCAGGACGAAACCCTTGGGAAACCTCGCATTTTCCAAGTTTGAGATGCTCCCAAAAGATCTCTGAATGTGTGCACCTCAATTTGCACCTCAATCAGTATATGGTACGATCTAATATAGCATCATATAATCATACAATGATACAAATGACCCACATTAAAAATGGTCAAAAATAGCCATTTTGGACAAAACTATTTTTTTTTAATTTTGGAAATCGGTGGGAACGTCTTTCCGTGCACCACTCCCCCCCCCCTCCCCCTTGCCGGCGCTACTGGCACAATGATATTATAATTCATTGCATATTTATTTGATACCCATATTCCAGCTTCTTGTACACATATTTAAGTATTTTTAATTTTTGCTGCATTTTTCGGCAATTTCTGTATAATGTTAACTGATTTAGAAAATTAGAGTATTGAAATTATGCACAATAATGAAGTATGATATGTAATACTTTGGGCGTTTTTGTAGCTTATTCACATGCCATTGGCCCAAACTTTTCATAATCGCTTACGCTTCTTTGTGTATTTTTTTTTTAACATTTAAGTTTAATAAAAAGAATTTGCATTAGTATTATGACTATTTCTGTTTGACGTCGTGATTGTAAATATGTGGGTTATCAAAGTTCCGTCAACGTTTAGAACGGTACCTTTTGGTGACGGTTTCGGAGTCAGCTCTGTGGTAGAGCGCACGACTGAGCATGCTGAGATGGTGGAGGTACCGAGTCGAAGCCTCGGTCAGGTCTAACCTACCCGTTTTTCCACAGATATGCAGACATATACGCCGATCACCGATCATCAAAGCGGGAGTACGTCGCTTGCAGCTCCTTCTCCCCATTCAGCTGTTGAGAGCAGTGGAAATGGTTGAATGGCGCTCACCGTCCCTCGGAGGGGGACGTTAAGCCGTCGGATCCGATGGTAGGACAGTCACACCCTACCTGGTTCTCTGTCAATCTCTGAACACTATTCGAGAAGAGAAGCGTGAAAACGCGGTGTTCATTCGCTTCCCTGAGCTAATGGATGTGCTGGATGCTAAAGCTCTGATGTTTGTAAAGCGCTCTTGAATATACTTGTATAGATATGATAGAAAAGGCTCTTTTAGGATAATGACTATTACTATTATTACGGTTTTGCTAGACGGTACGGTTAATTAGTTAATAAAATATCTGATGTGCAAAAAATGCAATCTACATACTGCTCATGCTGATGACTTGAACATTTCTCAACATATCATAGCCAATAACAAGTCAACCACGCAATAATTACTTCCCCTGGCATATACAATACTTTGATACTTAATACCTATTTCCGATCTGCCCATAGGATTAATGTCAGAAATAATGGATATAAAAAAAGTGATCATTATTGCCTGCGGTTTTCATAATAAAGAAAACTAACAATTTAAATTGATATATGATAAGCAAAAATCAATTTATTTGTGCTGGTAATATTAAACAGTCAGGGAGAATCCTGGACTCTTGGTGTAATAAGAAAATACACCAAAACTTGGAGCTTCGTATTCATTAAGATCCATGGAGGCCGCCATTTTAACTCGTGATAACGTTATATCAATGAGATTTTTACTAGGAGAACGGTAGTATTTGTGTAATGTAACTTATGATGCATGTATGCGGTATCAGCGATGACTAAGCCAACACAGAATCATATTTCGAGAGGTCTGTTTAAAAGGTCAACGACCGGTCAACGACCGGTCAACGGAAGTCTGTTGTTATTTTATCGCGAAATCCACGATGAAATTGAAAAGTCCGCGGTCAAATCTAATGAATATTCATTTGATATTCGTTTTTCCTTTCGAAAATATCCTCCGCGTTCTCATTAAAAATCCCCAATGACTTAACGTTTTCACTATAGTAAAAATGGAGGCCCTTATGGATCTTAATGAATACGAAACTCCAAATTTTAGTGTATTTATTATAACACCAAAAGTCCAGGATTCTCCCCTACTGTTAAACTTTGCTGGTTACAATTTAGAATCTAACAATAATATATATTTATTGCTAAAAACGCATTTTTTATTTAAGATCAACCTAACAGATAACAATAACCGTTCTTTCTGTAAAATTGAATACTGAAACTATCAAACATATTTTCTTTTCATGTCCTCTTATTCATCAGTTTTCGTTAGATTTTGCTTCACATGTTAATGAGAAGATAACATTTTATTTGAACCTACAATGATTACACTCATTTTTTTCCGATCAAACTTTTTTTTTTTTACCATGAGATGATTATTGGTTACGTTGAATGAAAATTTTGAGGAACTTTCACTCAATGTTTGGCTGTTCAGGAAATCTCTTTCAATCTTTAGAAATTTCCTTTCTTTTCTTGAAATTTTCGGAAATTTCCTCATTTTGGGCATATTTTTTCCTCGATGTTCGGTAACTTTTGTTCAATTTCGGAAAACAAGTTCCTTTTTTTTTTGGAAAATATTTGGTCAATTTTCGGGAAAACTCTTTCAACCTTTGAGAAATTTCCTTCAATCTCACTGTCTCATGCAATTCAGAAAATTTCCTTTATTTTGGGGCAATTTATCTTCGATTGTCCGTCTTTTTTATTTTTGGGGAAATTTCTTTCTTTTTCGGGGAAATATAATGGTCAAGTTTTCTTCGATTTTCGAATAATTTCCATCATTTTGGGGGCAATTTCGGGAAATCTCTTTCTATCTTTGATAAATTTCCTTTATTCTCTGGCAGTTTTCTTCAATGTTTGAAATTTCCTTCATGTTGGCAGGTTGGAGAATATTTTTGTCGGGTTTTCGATAGATTTTCTTAAATTTTCGGGAATTTCTTTTCAATATTTGGAAAATGCCTTTCAATGCATGGGAAATTTCCTTCAGTTTTGTGCAATTTAAGTTTCGGAAAATGTCGTTCATTTTGGGGCAATTTTTAGTAAATTTTTATCAATTGTCGGGAAATATTGCCAAATTTCACCACAATTCTCAATTTTCCTTCAATATTATGTTAACAATTTCCAAATTGAAAGAAAACATGCAAAAGGATAAATGAAATCCTTTTAGGGAGTACCTTTTTTCCCCCGCTCGCCGCTTCCTAAAACCGGAAGATTCTACAACCTTATCCAGTTGTCCAAAACTGCAGATATGTTCCATGAATGATGACAAAGCGGTTCATAAAAACACACTATCACATCATCCTTGGTTTTAGCTTACCCCCCCCCCCTTCCACCCCGTCCCCTGGAAATGTATGACGTTATACTTCCTAATCAGATAATTTGCACGTATTGCTGAAATGGTCAATGCTGTCAGCAACGAATTTTTGAAGCACTTTAGTGTTCCAGCCATGCATATCTCCCGTTTCTGATTAATTAATCTAATTTCTTTTGTACGTTTATCTATCAAAAAAGTAAAGAAATTGCCCAAAAATTGTGTATATGCAGCCCCTTTGCCCCGTCCCTACGCTTATGGAGAGCAAGGGGAAAATTTACCCCCACCTCTCCACACACACACTGACATACACACACTTTTTTCCGACTTGATATTTTTTGCATCATGGTGATTTTGTGTATCTTAGCTTAATTTTGATACTCCCCTACCCGCCACACACACACACACACACACTCTTTTGACTTTGCTCCCACTCTCGGTGGGCAAATCCAGCGTACGGTAAAAGTAAAGAATTGGGTAGAAAGGTTTTCTAAATATTAGTTTGCTAAGGCGATATTCAAGTTTTAAATTCCAACTAGTATGTGTACAAATGACGGAGAGTCTCAGTTGGTGTAATTTATTGATATTGTTCCGAGATTTCGAATTCGTGCCTTGCAGCCATTCAATATGTCAGAATAACATTGACTGGTAGCTTTTACCCGTTTCAAAACAAAATAATTTTGCAAAACAAAATAATGTCCCGGAGGCTAGGGGTGTTCCGCCGAAATATTTTACAAACATTTCACGCTAAAGAAAAGCAACTATTTACAAAATGTCACATAACTTAAAATTATAATAACGTGTAAAGAATGTAAACGGATTTTAAACACATACGATTTGTACGAATATGATCATTAAAAAAGGAAAATAACTACAGTAAGAAAGAGTCAAGTAGTTTAGTCCTGGGGGTCGAAGAAAGAGCGCCCCAGATTGTGTCTAAAAATATGCAAATGTTCAGGAGAATAGATATACCAGTTTGGTTCGTACCGCCGATTCGGGGACTCAATAAGTCTCCCAATGGGAGACTCAAGCATGCGTACTGAGTTTACAGTGATATATGGAAGCCGCCATTTTCATTGTGAAGTTTCAGTCATAGACGCTGACCAGTAGTTTCATTGAAGGTTTGTAAGAAAGTTTGCTTTGTTCATATTCAATTTCGCGAAAGTAAAACAACTTCCTTATTGCCAGATTGCACTTATTGCTAAATGATTTTCGCAAATCCCAATGTTATTTCTTATGATTTTAAAAAACCTTCTTAAAGCGCGTCTGTTCTCCCAATTTTTGGTTACATGTGACTTTAAAAGAAAAGACTAAAAGTGCTCTTCAAGTCATTGAAGTAGCCTAATTCTGAGGATCACTGTTAACTGAGAAATGTTACCTTTTTATTTTTTTATTTTTTTAAACAAAAATATCTGCCAGCTAGGAAGAAATAATTCTTTAGTTTTTCATTTATATGCAAAGTTGGTGATGTTGTTATACAAATGCAGCACATATCTTTTGTAGCTCTACAATATAATATATATATATATATATATATATATATATATATATATATATATATATATATATATATATATATATATATATATATATATATATATATATATATATACATATATATATATATATGTATATATTTATATATACATATATATATATATATATATATATATATATATATATATATATATATATATATATATATATATATATATATATATATACATATATATACATATATATGTATATATTTATATACATATATATATATATATATATATATATATATATATATACACACACATATTATATATATATACATATATATATTTATATATATATACATATATATATATATATATATGTGTATATAAATATATATATATATATATATATATATATAAATATATATATATATATATATTTATGAATATATATATATATATATATATATATATATATATATATCTATCTATATATATATATATATATATATATATATATATATATATATATATATATATATATATATATATATATATATATATATATATATATATATATATATATATATATATATATATATATATATATATATATATTTATATATAACTTAAGCCTGAAGAACTTAAGTAGGGCCTTCTTAACTAGACATTGTGGGTGCATATCAGATGTTTTCCTCAAGCTACTAATTTACCTACACTTAAGAGCTATCAAGTTACGCATGCATCTCTGAATATTACAACACCTTAAATTATAGTTCAAAGCTTTGAAATATTAAATTCAAAAATTTAAAATACCAAGTTCTTCCTAATATCATCATGTTAATTTTTCCTGAAATTGTTTGTGTCACTAATCCTTTGATATATGGAAACTAAACAAAATTTTATATTTTATTTCTCCTTCAAAAGACCATAATCCAATAATTTTAAGAACAAAAGTCCTCATTTTTTTTAGAAAAACATATTCAGTCTTTTGGCTATGACCAGATGACTGATCAGAGTTTTTGATGAATGCAAAATTTGTCTGTGACAGAGGCGTGAAATTCTGCTTCTCGGGGAGCCTGTGGACTGGTGAAGAAACAAAAGTGGTCGCACCCACAAGTTTGAGGAGTTATCAACATCGTAAGCAGATGAGTATGCTGTACTACAAGACTATGTACAGTACGTATGGATCTTGATCTGGATAAACAATTGGATGAGTACTGATCTTTTATTTAATATTATCACATATTGACTACGAATCTGCTTCAGGGTCAAATGGAAGTTCTTGACCTTGTTTGTAGTTATGCTTGCAGTTGATGTATACCCTGGCAAAATCATTTCAACTATGTTTACCGTGCTCATCGGACATGCAGCTATATAACTCTTTTTTGTCAATAATTAAAAGTGTTCATTTGCGCCGGTTAATCTGTTATGCCATTTATTTACCTAATTCATAAATACTTTAAGGAAATCCTTGCATCTGATTGGTTAATTACCCATGTTCGAATAAAGTATCGAGACATGGCTTAAGCTCTCCACATGAATTTCTATAAACAAGTTGGGAGAATTAAAATTGTTGATCAACAATGAATCTCCACTTGTTGCTTTTTAATGTTGCATTCAGATCATACACCTCAAAGTGCTACTAGGCAATTTTACACAATAAGCCTGCTTGAATTTAACCATTTGAAGTATATGATTTAGGTTTTGTTTTGTTGCTATGCAAATGTTGTCTGCTAATATATGTAGTCTGCTAATAAATTGATCTCTCAGAAATTGAATTTAAAGTGAATTGTTTTTACTATAATGGAGGATTATAATATTAATTTTGATATAAACATTGATAATTTTCTAAATGACAATGAGGAAGCCCATAATGTGCAACTGCAAGAACCAGATGAACAGATGATAGTGGATGAAGTAGCTGAAGATATTGTTTCTGACCCTATTCCTATTAGGCCTAATCCTAGGCCTATCCAGCAGAGATTCAACCACATAACGGATAAAGAAATTAATCAAATAGCTGGTGAAAGAACAGCACAGTCAACCAAATACAACACAGTATGGGGAATAAAGTTATTAAAAAGTGAGTATCTTATATCCTATTATTCCTATAGGCCTATTCGCTATCTGTGAATTGTTTAGAAAAACTGGATATCACCTAAAATTAAAAAAGGTGATGTGATCTTAAATTCTTTACAGCTATACAAGCATTTTGCAGCGGCGCAAAAAAAAAATGTATAATATTTTGCTAAATTTTGGGTGATTTACTGTTTTTGTAAACAATTCTCAGACAGTCAGTTTAATGCAATTACACCTAAATTTTTCATTGAAATTGATATTATGAAATTTAAAACAAATGTTCTCTGTAGTTTCAATATATTAAAGAATTATTAACAGTATCGGTCAAGTTTCCATGTAAAAGTTTCAAAAACCAAACTTATAGGGCCTACGGAGGAAAATAAAATTAAAGCAAAATGTATATTTGAAGATTGTAGGCCCTAATATAATATGTTTGATATTCATAAAACCATTTTTGAACGATAATAGGAGCCTATAATTTGTTTGATATTCATTAAACCTTTTTTGAACGAGAAGGCAAAGTATAATTGAATAGTATGCAACTAAAAGTAGTGAATTGACCAAATGTTGAGTTTGAATTTAATTTAATATCATTCACAGGTGAGTATTTATTCTTAATGATATCAAGTCACATGTTATTTGGTGCTGAATAAAGTTTTGATGATCGTTTTACCTTCTCAAATTAACAATGTTTTTCCTTCTATTGTTCTACAGGTTGGTGTAAGTCTGCAGACACATCCGAAGACTTCAAAAATATGGATGCCAACACCCTTGCTGCCCCCCTGAAGAGATTTTATACTGAAGTTCGGAAACTGGATGGCTCTATGTATGCGAAACAAACATATGTAGGGCTTCGGGCGGCAATTCACAGGCACATCACTGGCGAGCCATACAACAGGCAAATAAATATCATTCAGGACAGGGAGTTCCAAGTAGCCAATAATGTGTTTTTAGGAATGCTGCGGATAATAAAAAAGGAGGGTTTGGATCGGTCGCAAGGAAAGTCTGTAATAAAATTAGGTGATATGGACAAAATTTTCCAAGCAAATGTCCTCTCGACAGATAATCCACAAGGCCTCGTAAGATTAGTGTGGTTTTACATAACATTCTTTTTTTGTCGACGTGGCCAAGAAGGGCAACACAATTTGACGAAAACATCATTTGTGTTCAAGGTTGATGATCTTGGCAAAGAGTATGTGACACTCAACTATAAAGAAAACACGAAAAACCACCAAGGATCCTCCATCAAGGATTTTGAGTGTGAAAAGAGAATGTATGGCTTCAGTGCTGATAAAGACAAACCATGTCCAATTAAGGTTCTGAAACTTTACCTTGGAAAATTAAATCCCAAATGCGATCGCTTCTCCCAGCGTGCTCGGAGTACGGTAAAGGATGACATCTGGTTTGACAATGTCCCACTAGGGAAAAACAAACTGTCCATTATGATGAAAACCATCTCTACAATCGCAAAGTGCAGCGAAATCTATACAAATCATTGTCTTCGTGCCACTGCAATCACTGCTTTAAGTGATGGAAACGTTGATTTCCGTACCATTGCAACATTGAGTGGCCATCGGTGCGAAGGAAGCATCAAATCATATTGCAGAGACGCTAGCATTGACCAAAAAAGAAGCATGTTCTCTGTACTAAGTGCAACTGTACTGGGACCTGCATGTAACAAAGAAAATGTGATTCCCAATAGAAGTGGAAAATCGCCAGTTCCAACAGTTTCCTGTAGTCCCCGTAACCCTAGCAGTACCACAATCACAAGCCCTATACAGAGCACTGACACAAACCATATCGCTGGGCCCAGGCCTAGTGTTAATACTGTTATTGTTCAAAACATGAAACACGGAAAGTGTGACCCAACGACAGATGCTATGTTCTCAAACTGCCATTTTTCCGGTGATGTAAACATGTATTTCACAAAGTAGCAACATTTCTATATTTATGAATCCTCCAATTCTTGTTATTTAATGGGTTTTTGTTATGACAATCCAACTTGAAGAGTAAAATTTGTTCGTTAAACACTCCATGTGAAATCATTATTCAAACGGAACACTTATGCCGGCCCAATAACAAATAAACATACTTGCGATTTGGGTCAAGTGCTGTTACAAGATCATTTTTTATTTAATTATTTGTATCTTTGCTGAGATATTACAACCAAATATATTCTATGTCTTTGATTAAGAAAAAATGTTTATTACATCCTATCAATTTTACACTTTGGTTTTATACATTATCCCTGTACTTATTGGTTTATAATGAAAATTGGATATTTCAACGCCAAAACAAAATAGTAGCCTATTTTTTTTTTTTTTGCTGCTCGCGACCGTACGTACACGTATATTCGTGTTATCATCTTGTTGTTAAGTGAATTTATTTTAATGTATTAGGAGAATAAACTTGTTATCAACATGATTCAAATTTGTTTGCATTTTTCTCTTTTTTTTAAATTTTATGTCAGAATTTATGAATCGGAATCAAGTAGAAGGTGCCTTGGTCTCTACTGCTCATTCAAAACCGGCTATGACGTCACAGGGGCCTCTGCCCCCCCCCTGTGACGTCATAGCCGGTTATGAATGAGCAGTAGAGACCTCGGCACCATCTACTTGATTCCTTAATTGTTAAGTTTAGATTTCCATATACTATTACTCTTTTTGCTTTAGCCGCCTTACTGCTGGTTTAGTATTCTAGGACAAATTCGGTACTTTTTTTTAAATAAAAGGAACATGTTTCTATTATTGAAGATTTTTTTCTTCCTTTTTCTTTCTTTCTTTCTAAGCACCTTAATCCATTGTGTAAATATTTACCGATTTCTTCCTCCTATCAACAATTTTGTGTAAAGAACACCAGAAAATCAGACTCTTTCTGATATATATAAATATATATAAATATATATGTATATATACATATATATATATATATATATATATATATATATATATATATATATATATATATATATATATATATATATATATATATATATATATATATATATATATATATATATATATATATATATATATATATATATATATATATATATATATATATATATATAATATATATATATTTAAATATATATATTCATATTTAACATATATATTATATATATATATATAAATTTATATATATATATTTTTAAAAATTATATATATATATATATGTTTTAAATTAATATATATATATATATATATATATATATATATATATATATATATATATATATATATATATATATATATATATGTATATATATATATATATATATATATATATATATATATATATATATATATATATATATATATATATATATATATATATATATATATATATATATATATATATATATATATATATATATATATATATATATATATATATATATATATATATATATATATATATATATATATATATATATATATAAATCAAATATATACATATATATGTGTCACATAAAAATTGCGATGAAAGCCATCTTTTATTATGGGAAAATTTATTGGGGAAAATAATCGCTTAGCCTTCGATATTATTGATCATACTGACAAACACGATGCGGCTGGTTTCATGATTTTTCTTGTTTTGAGAAGGCATTCCACATGGTTAACATAGGTTTTTAGTATACTCTAATCCAACTGCCTGTGTATGCAATAATAGTTATTCAACTTTATACTTAATCCTAACTAGAGGTGTGAGGCACGGATGCCCTGTAGCCCATACTTGTTTATGATAATAGTAGTAAAAATATTGTCCTTCGGTATTGATAGTAACAATACCATTCATAGCATATCTGGTTATGGTAAGGTAATGATATAAAATGATGCAACATGCAAATGATACCATCTTGTTTAAAAATGATGATGATCAATCTTTATTTGCGGCCCTAGCTGTTTTGGATGATTTTTTATATTTTTTTTTATCTCAGGTTTAAAGATTAATTATTGATAATCTTTTCCCCATGGGTGCCTTTAGGACCTCTCTTCCATATTGAATAATCAGTGTGAACTTAATTTAACGGCTGATCCTGTTACTTTCGTGGGTGTACCACTTTTAGACAGAAAGATGATTTTTTCATAAATTTAAATGTAAATATCCAGGATATCCAGGATAAAATGTCTTAAAAATGTGTGGGTATTTGTGACCCAACGCTGTTTCTCAATGTGTGTGCTTACTGCAAGTGTTGTCAAATCTCCCAGGTTCTCAACTTGACAAACATTTGTTTAATTTCAAATTGAATAACAATCTTGAGAGAATTAAACGGGATGTCCTTGATATATCTTATTTTCTGGGAGATATTGATTATTTATATATCAATATCATATATCACTTTAAGCTCAGTGCGCATGCTTGAGTCTCCCGACCGGGGGACTTATTGAGTTCTCGGTTTGGCGGTATGAACCGAACTGTTAAACAGAAAAAGTAAATCGAATTTATTTGACTCTGACAGTGCTGCATATTGACCACTTATTACGAAAGTACTCACATAAGCACGCCTCTCCTTCACAGTCCTTTATATTTGGGAAATAAGTGACATTTGACTTCGCCATCACAATCTTAACATCTGTTGGGACTGTGAAATGAAATGTTACGCGATGTGAAATCCTCCTAAATAACAATCAAACTTGAGTAATTCGTGAATTATGTTGTAATAAAACCTTCAAACTTGTTAAACAACCAATCCTTTCTAAGTTTTATCATTTGTTACGCCTCATGGTTGGTAATGCAATGATTATAGTGTGAAAATCCCTTATACCTCATGTAGTGTAGCAACTGAAAAATTATTCTGAAAAACCAATGAGAAAGTTGGTATAAAATGATTACATCGTGCTAGTTTTCCATTTGTATAGAAAATCAAATGTAACAAGGTGTTTAATGTCTGTAATTTAACCTCAATGTTATTGTAGTTTGATAAAAACCAGTTTTATAGTCAAAAGGAAAACTCATTTTCGATCTTAAAACACAAGCAAAGATCCCGATAAAACGATATGCGTTGCCAAAATTGGGCGACGCAAGTATGCTTTGTCGTCAATGTAAATTAATTCCCTATAATAATTTGTACAAGGCCTTATGACTGTAAACAGCCGCTTTGGCGATACAGTCATATGTTACAGGGACCGCGGGGCAATTTTGGAAGTGGGGGCTGAAGAAGTAAAAATTGCGAAAATAAAACGCCCATCACATTCATATTAAACCCTTTACTAAATCCCAACCATATTGGTACACAATGTTAGTCGGAGACATAGGAAGGATCACCTCCGGTGGTGTGATGTGAGGGGGGTTTAAGTTCCGTCACTGATGTAGCTGCTGATCGGGACATTTCATTTATTTTCGGGCACTTTCCTTATAATTTCGGTAAATTAATTGACAATTTTCTTTAAATTTGGTTTATTTTGGGCTGTTGGGGCAATTTTCTTACAATTTTATTGTTTTTATATTTTTTATTGTTTATTTTCGGTACTTTTCTTACAATTTCTGTGAATTGTTTGACAATTTTTGGGAAATTTTATTCAATTTTTGGCAATTTTTGGGAAATTTCCATTTTTGGGTACTTTCTTTCAAATTTCGATTAATTGTTTGACATTTTTTGGGAACTTTTTTTATTACTAGGCAACTTTCTCCAATTCTAAAGAAATTTTGTAAATTTTCGAAAACTTTGACCAATTTTCGAGAAATTTCTAATCAATTTACCATTTTTTTTTCTTTCAATTTTTTCTTCATTTTCAGGAGAGAAAAAAATCGATTTCAAGAATATGTCTTCATTTTTGGCAGTTTTCTTCAATTTTCGGGACATTTCCTTCATGTTTAGGCAAATTGAGGAACTTTATATCAATTTTCTGGAAATATGTTGAAATATTTCACCAAAATTTCAAATAACTTGACCAAATGTTTCTTAAATTTGACCAAATCTTTCAATCCTATGTTTCTAATTTCCAAATTTGACCTGCCAAACGTGAAAACCGGGAAAAAATTCCTCTTAAGCAGTTAAGCCATACTATCTTTTTTTGTACAGGAAATATTTCACTGAATGTCCTGAAAACTTGAAGACGGATAGTAAATAGATATTCAAAACTTTTGCCACTGCTTTTTGAAATTCACTGTCGCCTTTTGGACATTCAAAGTACCTAGTTTTTTGGGTTGCTCCCGGACTGTCATATTGTTGCCCATTCATAGGTCACATGTTTCTATTTCTAGCGGCTCAAAACCTGGCCAGTGACTCAAACTTCGGTAAAGATGGGTTGGCCCAGCGGTTTAGTGACAAAAAATAACCCAGGTGTTTTTGTAGTGTGTCGCAGCAAATCCCACAAGAATACTCCATATAACGTTAACGGTGTTACTTTTTAAAAAATCACGGTAATTGCATTTTCTAAAATGATGAGGTACATTGGACAGTGAAGTAAACATTTTATTTTCAAACACATATTGCAATTTCAACAGCATTATTAAGAGACGATCAATTAAAATACCATTCTCAAATTTCTTATTTCTTAACAATTGTCTTTGTGAAGTCCTCATTTTCTGAATCATAAAATAATTGCTGCGCATGTATACGTACATATTACTACGTCAGCCCCAAAATAAGAACCCACATAGAAAGGATAATACAAATATTATATTTTATGAAACAGGCAGCTTAGAACTTGAACAATGAAGGAATGTGGGAGAAGAGATACATATTGGTCTTGATTATGCATGTTCAAACTGACTAAGACGAGATTTTTGGATTCAGTTTCCTCTATTTCTAAAACCAGCGTGGTGAACACGGAGGAATACAAAATATTTAGGCACCATAGCATAGAAAGTACAGTACGTGTATATAACCAAGCGTCAAGTTTCGCCACAATGCAAACAGGTCTTACAGGTTTAGCTTAAGTTCAGCTAAGGATCATCAACAATCTGTAATTTCTTGTCACGGAAAGCTTCGTCCAGGATATTATTTATAATCACAAATACTTTTGATAGAATATGCTTTCATCACGAACGATCACAAAGAGTAAAGCAATAGTGCATTCACTTCGAGCGAACATTGTTCTGTTCATTGTACGTTAATTGTACAAAATATTGCTTTCTGGGAATTTATTTATTGATATAATAATACACGGGAGTACATAGTAGTGGATAGAAGTAAATAAATACTCATTAAATAAAAATCAAATGAAATCAAACCTTATTACAGTACAACAGAACTACAATCCCACGAAATAAAAAAAACAAAACTACGCTTCCTTCATTAACATTGCAATTTTTAGATGCCATGAAAAATGCGCAGGGAGGGAGGGTAGTGTAGGTGGTATGCGCTTGTATGTATTGTGCCCTTGTAAAATATATGTGAATAAGACGCGAATATCTAGTGTTTTGCTTCAATTATTTTGGCGGCAGGTGGGGTTTGTACTTAATTTTCCGTAGACTGAATATACCCAACTAGCCAACAAAACCACACGTCAGCTAATGTGTCAGTTTTGCAGTTCTGGTATAGCACTGTATACACTTAGCCTCTTTCTATTGCAGTGTTTCTGCGCTGCACTACAAAAACGTGGATGTCTGATAGACTTGCTTAAACCTACATACGAAGATACAGTATACTCTTGTTGTATCAATGTCTAACTATTTCTGTTGATGTAATCTGAATTGCTTATTTATGTGATTTCTGAAATTTCATCATAACACTTTCCCTGGTTTGAGAACTATAAATTTTATCTGATTAAGCTACTTTCAAAGTGAAATGTATTTTTATCTTTTTGTTTCTCTTTTTTGTACGCCTTTAATGATTGTTATTAGGATACTAATATGTTGAATTTGCCGATGTTTTTCATGCCATTCGAAATGATTTATTAGCCCTTGTTTTTGCTTCAACGAAAACCATAAACTAATGGTATTCAGCTTAGTTCCTAAATGAGTGACATTAGAAAATCACCACTCAGCTATTATGAATGACGTCATGAACTATATTACGCGTTATTTCAAACATAACTTTCAGCAAAACTGTGATATAAAAAATGTCTATTGCACATCTCGCATAAAAAGCGCCTATCCAGTGTATACAATCGCATTTAGAATTTTATTACAAAGTAAACAGGCATCTTAATTCGCAGTTAATGCCCTAAAACCTGCTAACCTGTGATAGATGTTTTTTTGTCACAAAACACCTCACCTATAATAAGGAGAAAATGACGTAGTTGAAAGGAAATTTTGATGGATTTCTTCTTGAATGGAACACGTACAGATATGCTTTCTGTCATACTCAACGATATAGCTTGTAAAATATTTTAGAGTGATTAAAAACAAATATACATTCCTGTTTATAATTACAAAGGCTATTTTCTAAAAAGGGCAACTGACTGAGATGTACAGTCAGTATTTAGAAAGTCTTAAAGACATGAACTTCGTCTGGCTTTTAATTTATGAGGAGATTTATTTCAAATAACCATCTACAACTTATAGAGGCGAAATCGTCATATGTGCACAATATCTAGAATTCCTTTCAAATTTGTTGATTGGTTGAAAAGTTGCTGCGCGATTCGTTGTCTTGTATTGCAAGGTATATAGTTATTTAAAACGCCTTGAAGATCATTACACGAGCTAGCCCAGTAGGTTATGGCGATCGGGAGCAATTTTTTTCTTCTTATTAAAAGTCGTGAGTTCGAGCCCCGGTAGAATCGTTTATTGTGGCTTTTGCTTTCATCTTCTTCTTCTTTTTTTCTCAGTAAATTTTATTTGGTGACTATTATTGTAGAAGTATAATACTAATCTTTCGCTTTCTGACAAACGCATTGAAAAAACAAACAAGTTTCTCGTCACAGTAAGGTAATGCGCTGTGTATGTAACTCGGCACACACAACGTACATGCTAGTGCCTGGCTGTACAAACCATAGAGTTTTCTTTTAACTCCATGTACAAACAGACAGTAGATCAGATCTTGCGTCACAACCGGAAGTGACGTCAAAATATCGCATCCCCCAATTTTAACGTATTCTAATGAGACAAGCCTCCCTTAAGAGACGTTTGACATTCCAAACAAGTTTGAATATTTCATATAAAAACCTGTCAAGTTTCCTGAAACTACTTGCATTTATAGGTATCAAAAGTACTTTGTCAGTTTGTAGCTGTTTCCTGACACCACAACCTGGCAACTAGTCACGTACTCGCTTAATTTAGATTTTTCGTACAAAATAATTTGAAACGAGCACTCAATGTGGCCATTGATACTAAACCATTACCAAGAAATTTGAATCGTCTGATCGTCAGCAGCTCAGAAGATCTATGGGATGCGGTCGGTGGTTAATAAGTTTATATTCGGTTATATTGCTTCATTGTAGTTGATAGGCACCCAGCATTCCAGTGAAGGGTTTTCAGAACATCAGTGATTTGGCAACATTTGGAGTCAATGTGACTTAATTTTCATACAGTTGTTTCCTAAAAGATTTCCCGATTCAACGGATATTATAAAGACTATGGTAGGCTCTTGTTCATGTTATACCAATTTGTGTATGTTCGTGGACACATGGTTGTTCAAATAAACACCTAATTTGTACACAGTCTGATGAGTTTATTTCAACATATCCTTGTGTGATTGCTGCTATTCCAGCCGCAGGTAATCAAAATTGATTGGAATACTATATTTTGTCTTTGTGCATGCTTCTTGCTTCCCAAATCATGAAAAGACGACAGATTAACAGTAATGTTGTGATAATTTTACCCAATATTCATTATCAATGTATGGTATGAAATGACATTAAATTGTATGTTTCCTTGCGGAAACCATCTTTAACGGCTGCAACACTGAAAGATATATAGACTATTTCAGATTAATGATTGGAAGAAACTGAGCTATACACCATGAGAATTACACAAAAAGCGTTATCAAAATCAGTTACAAGTATTAACCATTTTACAGTCTTTTGAATTTTAAGGTATTATAAAGACTATTCTGTTCGTAATATTATGTTCTGTTGCATAAAACTTCACAGCTTTACATATACCTTCAACAAGAGTTTGAAAAGCATTGTAATGGGAGCTTAGATTCTTTGGAAGAAAATCACCTATCACCAGCTGCCATGAACAGTACCTGTAGTCACACTACTTAATCCTAACGACTCCTTACCAAAACGGAATATCAGTTTGTAAAACCATGGAGCTATTAACTGAAAGTCTATGGTAAAACATACTATAACCCTTATATTTGTTGATAAGACCACCGAAGCTTGTAATGTGCTAGGCGGCAATCGCATTGTGCTTATCTCTTATATGTCATATGCGGCTGCTGACCTTTTCGGCTTCCGCAGGGAAATAGAAACACGTGTACAGCCAATCCATGACTACCTTCAGACGCTTTGCAGGTTTGAATTCAATGATGAACTTTTTCTAGCATTGAATTCAATGATGACCCTTTTCTAACAAGTGAACTATGACGACTGTGTCTTGTCATGTAATATTTTCCAAAAAGTGATCACTTAAGACACCACTTAAAGTAAGACCAAACACTTACCCAACAACATATCTTTAAATTGATCAAACTCCTTCCTCTTGAATTGTGTTTGACTTTACGCAGGTGTTAATAGATTAAACAAGTTGAAAGCACACAGTAAACACAATGTTTTTCATTGTGCATGGTTACCAGTTGTCTTTAAACTGTTAGATGATGAAATGTTAATAATCTTGAAATAATTAAACTGAATTCATTTTTCTTAATGACGTACCTAAACTTCACCTAAAGATTTCTCTGCTCCGCGAAAGATAAAAACAAAGATAAAAACAAAACGCATATTAAAGGTTAGACATTGTTGGTGTGTGGTTAGAAGAACTTGTCTCACTGAAGATGGTTTTTATGTTACTTTGTTGGCAAATCTTAGAGCAATAGCCACAATACCATAAAAACACTAACAAATTACGTATTTTGAAACTTATGAGGAAAGTGAGAGGGTGGTGTCACTCCATTGCTAATTTTAGTCAAAATTGATCAAACTTCAATAAACTTGGATATGGTCCTAATAGAATAGTAGTTTTGACTGATTGTAATCTATCTGCGCCAGCTTGTTTATCATTGTCTCCTCTTAAATAAGAAGAACCATTTTGATTTTCCATGCTTCTTTCGTATTTTTATTGTCCTTTTTATTGTCCTTTTCATTATAGGCATACAATCACCCCACAATTCTGCAAAGCAGAAAACTAGGTATGCATTATGTCATCGATTATTTTCGAAGATAATTAATAAGTAGTAAGGAATAATAACTTACCTAGTATCCTAATGGGATTGCAGTTATTATATATTTCTTTCGGAATCATTTTCTACTTTCTATTTCTTTTTTGGAATTTAATTTGTTTAATGACTATTATCTCAAACTTTCAAGCTCCTTTAATTGGACTATATGCCAGTGACGTATTCTTATTTGTAAGGATCACTAAGTATGCCTTGCGATTCTAGAAAAAGAGCTTACACCGAATTTGATCAATATTGCAGTATACTTTTTAATTTTTATTCTTATCTTTTTACAGTAATTACAGAATAACATATATTACACTTACAAAATGATAGAGTTGATCAAAAAATAGAAATCTCACAGACTAAAAGTAAAAGTTTACGCTATCTTGCCAATTTAATAACAATTTTGTGATATCGAAAACCTTTCTTGAACACATAGCTTTTTATTGCTCTAGAATTTAGAATCATATTAAAAAATCTTTATAGATTTAGCAGTCCGGTCCACGCTTCCGATCGGGAAATCTCCTGATCTGGGAGACATAGACATGCGCAGTGACGATAATTTAAACTGTTACTAATAACAGAATAAGTTAATCTTTTAGACATTTTGTTGCTTCTCAAGTTCTGTTATTCTTAAATCTTATATCGTTTAAATATGGTTGCAAGGTTGAAAATGATATTGAAATTAATATTTCTGGAACTTAGTATTTCTACATTCTTTCTTGTATAATTTGAGCTTTTGCTGGTGACTAAAATGTTACAATGCAGCTCTTTAAAAACTATTGATATTAATTTTTAAAAGACTACTTTAAAATTCCCTAGTGAAAGTCAAAATTTGGCTATTGAAAATGGATAACACAATTTCCTATTTATTATTTCAAAAATATTTTAAAAGGTTTTAAGAGCGTGGTGCATTATTCGTGCATGACAGCTTCCAGTGCATTTAAAATCCTTGACATGTTTTGTTTCAAAATACTATATATCCATTTTATGAAATGAAACATATTGTTAAAGAATATTAGTGTACTCAAAATAACATAATAGCAAATGTGTATAGACTTTGCATAGTTGCGTTGATCAAAATAGTTCTCGTTACATGCAAAAGACATTGATGCAATCTCCTGAGCTGATTGGCCTTTTATGCTGTGATTTATCCAGCCCATTTCTCTTCAATCTCTTCAGCACACCTTGTCAGTCCGGTAGCATAACTATTAATGGAAACATAAATGTTTCTATTAATGGGAACATTTTGCTACATGGAAGCCGCCATTTTGTGATATTTCCCATAATTTTTTGCTATCCTAACGTTAAAGCCTTATGCAATTGTTACATTTTTTAAATTTGAAATACGTCTGGAAATAATATCTTTTCTAGGGGAAACGTAAAACTTACGAAAATACCTTCTTTACTGTCATGGCTACAACTTTTCTACTCCCATTTGATATGTTCACCACGCCGTTTTCGAAATATTACATAAAATAGACAATAGAGCTAGACTTTTAGGCGCGAAACGGCCATTTTGAAAATTAAAATGTTTTTCAACACAATGATTTTTAATATTTCAAGTGCAAAATTGTTATGACATTGACATTTCATCGCAACATCTGAACAATATGGGTGCATGACTTCAATATTCTCGTGTGTTATAACTGTTCCTATCAATAAGCACGCTTCCGGACTGTTTGTTTACACCCAGGAATTCTGCACCTTTCAGGATGTTTACTGGACGATTGCACGGGGTTCCAGTAAGGCGACGGTGCTTATTGTTGTACAATTTCTAATCATATTTAAAAATCTTCGTCTATTTAATACTTACAATGCGTGTAAAATGGACTACAACCGTTTCAACTTCATCTACCTTGTGAAACGTTTTAGGAGAGTGGTGCATTATTCGTACATGACAACTTTCAAATCCTTGACATTAAGGGTGTAAGTACTCTCTAAACTGTTTTGAAGTCGATTTTCTGTCCAATTTTCCGTGAATTCAATTCTTGGAATATTATATACGGATCTTAAGTTATGATGATGGATATGCTGCAAATGCTAGGGTGGATGAGTGTACATTATGAAAATAGATATACGTTCGACAACAAGAACAGATTACTGATAAGATAATGTGAAAGCCTCTTGGCTTTATTCAAGGACAACAATTCAATGTAGAAAAATATAAGAGACCGGTTATGATTCTCTGATTTGTATTAACATATGAGAGACATTACACAATACATTTCTCGCCAAGGTGACTAATAACATCCCCTAAAGGAAGGTTAATTAAAGTTCATCACTTTTAAGGTATAAATATTAAAGGTATATTTTCTCATGGTTTGGGGCACGTGAAATTTTGTTTTATCTTAAAAATCCTTCAGATTTCCTTAATGAAAGTGGAGTAGAACAGTAGATTCCACCTGGACGGGAAACACAGGATAATTCCCAAGAAAGTTGGGACTCAGTTCATATTTTTTTCTTTAGAAGTGCAGGAGAAATTGATTACACGTACAATAAAATGCAATAGAACATACCGGTTTCGCAACATTGTTTAAATATTCATTACAATCATTAATAAGCATTACAAGTAAAACCTTTCGTACAAAAACATGCAATCAGGAATTTTCTTAAATTAAGGGCGTATATTCCCCCATTTTGTGGACTGAGGAATTGTCACATAAAAAGAGAACGCCTATAGGCGCAAAACAGTCATATTTCAATCTTAGATTTAAAAATAAAATATATAGTTAAGTGTGATCCTTAACTTAAGAATGTTATGTCGTAAAATCATTAAACTTGCTTGACATTCGACCCATTAGTCAGCTGTATCATTGAATCGCTACAAGTGAACATGTAATGAGTATTTAATCTTTGGCGCGCATTAACCAGTCCGGGAGACACCCCATATTGGTGAGTCCTCCCTAGAAACTCACGGTCATGACGCATAGTTCACAGTCTTTCGGCAGCTGTTGTTGAGTATTAATATTGTAATTGCCGCTCACAAATCGCTGATTGAGCGCTCAATACATATAGACACAGTATGACATTTCTAGTCTTTAGTGTACACATCTACTGTGCTAAGCGCCCGGCTAAGGTCTACGCTCACCGAAAACCACGCTTTTCTTGAAATCGAGATGAAAAACTTCCTCCGATAGACAGTTTTTTTGTTCGCTTTTACGACAGAAACTGAATATTCATGATCCAAAGTCTACGGAAGCTTCGACAAGGTTTTAGTGCGCCTTAAAATACCGCCTACACACTAACTGTATAAGAAATGAATGGTGCATAATGGGTAATGTACCATAGTTCCGAAAACACATTAAGGAGTTTGTATAATACTTCATATGTTCGAAAGTCCTTTAATTTAAGAGTTTGTAAAATACTTTTGACTTGAAGCTTCTCCCAGACTGTTTAGAGCTAAAATTTACGTGAACCATGCTTCATAGTGGAATGCATATCAGTGAAGCTTGATTTGACAGTTGTAATGTCACACAGAAGAAGAATTTTGTTTTAATTGACTTCTACACAGTGCGCAATATGTCAATAATTGAAAGATTCATTTTCGTCAGATGCGCCAATTAAAATCTAGTCTTTGGAAGTAAGCAAAGAGAACGAAAGAGTGGCATTGACTCCGCAGCATGGCTGCCACTTAAATGGAGGCTGCCTCGCTAAAATTAGTTTGATCGGATGAATGAGAAAGATGCAGGAGAAATGTGAGAGTTTTGTAACCATAGAACCGTTCTTTTTCTTTCTGCTCTCAAAGGATTTGCATACGGTTGAAATATAGGCAGAACGTCATCACCATTATTCCCGACAAATTTGCAACGTTAGGTTTTGAAATTTGTTGATGATTTTGCATACTTTTGTTTTAAGTTGTCTAAAAAAAACATTAGAAATCCTATCTTGGTCGAGAGTGATTGCTCTTTTTTTCGATTCATTTTTGAATATGAGAAATAAGAAACGCTCTTATATTGTTGTCTTCAAGCGTTTTGTCAAATCCGTCGGAAGTGAATGAAATGAATTTCCTAAAACAGAAACAACAAATGGGTTGTACTAACACATTGATATCCACGTTTACCCACTTGGGTCAAGTACCGACAATCTGCGCCTAATAAAGAGTTATGGGAGCAATGATGAGTTGATTTATATACTAATATTTCAACAAACCAATGAAGAGATCAATTTTATAATTTAAATCTATATTGGATCATTTATAATGACTAATTATAAGATTAAAATTAATTTCTTGTGGGCCATTATGAAATGCTTTACATGATTGCTAACATATTTCAATACCACTTCCATTTTTCATTTTCTTTCTAGCCCCAAGAGACTTTCATTATTATCTCACCAATTTACATAATCAATTATTTGGCCAGTATAAAGATGTACCTGTATCATTCGTTACTCTTACAGGTACAATACGCAACAAATTATACAAGATCACACCATGCGGTTGCGTTAGCAGTCAGCATCTTTATTAAACGGTTAAGGTAAGCTGTGTAATAGCTTTCACATGTGTATTAAAATTGGAAATTTTAGAGAAAAACGATTTGTCCAGACTCTTTCCGAACAGTTGGAACTTTTCATCCCATTTTCTACGCACAGAGCATGCGATAAAATGGAATGATCACACCACTCGCTAAATATAACCAGAGCCTGGTTATGTAACATTGTTCATGCGTGCTGAAGATACAAGGCAGGAATTGATTGGCTAATCACGTACGTTTAAAAGTTTCAAGTGATTTACTCATTTGGAATGAATAAAGGATACAAATATTATACACTTTTTTGTATTAATCATAACACCCACGTGTTTTCGACGAGCGTGATAAAAATATCCAGCATAATCATTTGTAATCAGTTTTTACACTGATTTCGTCCGGTTGGATTCTCCAGGCAACAAGAAATTTATAACTCGTGGAAATATCAAATTAAAACTGAGGAAGTGTGGTATCGCAAAGTTACATCTATCATATAGAAAGAATGGAGAGAATTGCACCAATTATAACAATATCTCTTTATCCAGTAGTGTGCTTCATTATCTTTAGCATTCTGGTAAAAACAGGTGAGTTCTTTTTATTTCTTAGTTTTAAAGCAAATATATATTGTAAATCATTTTTTGAGAAATCGACTTTTAAAACTTTTAAACATGATTGGATATAATTTCCGTTATTTGGTAGAAGTGATATCTTTTCAATCAATGTCTTAAGGGTTAAGTGCACTGTAAATGTAGATACTTAAATATATAGTAGGATATGGGAGATAAATCAGCTCTAATTTTTATTGAAATATTCTTATTCTTCGGATCTTTCATATATTTAAAGAATGTGATGATAGGCAGGGGAAAGATAAAAACTAGTGTACTTTCCGACTCGTTCCTTCTAAACTTTTGTTTAGGTAGAGAAAGGGTGTCTTTGTTTGATCTATTATCTACTTGTGTTTAATCTATTCTTTTATCCACCAACCTGTCCGTATCTGTGTGTGTGTGTTCCATCCATTGTGTGTAACAAATTTAGTTTGCTTAACACTAAGACGCCAGTCTTCAATTATCTTAATACATGGAACTCTCGAGCTATATTTGAAGGAGTTGAGTTTTAGTTGTAATCCCTTGTCATACTGAATGGTGGCACTACATCGTTAAAACCGCAACTTTCGTTATAAGCTGTCAGTAGTTTCCATAAACAAAACTAGCCAAAGTTTACATGTTTCTGTAAATATAAAATACCATTGTATTCCACACTTACCTAATTAGAAACTGGGACAAAAATTGGTTGACGTTATGCTCATTGCTTATACGAGGTATAATAAGTCAAGTTAAAGACACTGTACATTGTTGATAATTAAACGTATACTGGAGATAGTACTGTATTTATGAAGAGGTGTAAATATCAGTCGAATCAATGTGCTCCAGAAGTTTTCTTGACATCACGATGTTATTATTCTCGTGTTGACTTGCCTAATTAGAAACTAACAAAAATTGGTTAACGTTATGCTACATTACTTATACAAGGTATAATAAGTCAAGTTAAAGACACTGTAAATTGTTGATGATTAAACGTATACTGGAGATAGTACTGTATTTATGAAGAGGTGTAAATATCAGTCGAATCAATGTGCTCCAGAAGTTTTTTTACATCACGATGTTATTATTCTCGTGTTCTTATCTTTTGATTTGTTTTGAATTCCAAAGGCTGTTAATTCAGTAACAAAATGATGACGTATTAAAGAGTCTTTCTCTCTATAAAACAACTGTTTATTTCATTGTAAGCAAATATTATTCATAGAAGTCAATGCGCATTGTAACTCATTTTTTTAAACAATGGCTTTTTAATGAAAAGATATCATACAGTCCCATTGTAATAGTGAACTAACACAGACATTCTAAATGAGAGATAAAATTTGGTCTTTATGTTTCCTTTCTTTTTAAATATATATTTAGGGAAGTTACATGCAATACCAATAATGATCTTAAATGCCTACTAGGAATGGTAGATATAATTGGACTTAAATTAATCTTTTTTTTACGATATTTTGTATAATTTTTCATCTATATCAAAGATGGAAAATCTACTAAGAATCATGTCTTAGATTTGAAATTTGAACGAAGTAGGACAAAGTGAAGGCAAAAACAATTATTGCATTGCCAAAATTCGTTGTGGCTTTGAAAAGTTGCCATTGTTTTCGGTAAACAAATAATACAACATTGGATTATTCTTCATTTCATTTGAATCATTTTGTTAGGCTTTTAAATGTTCGTAAAACCAACTGGATTGCACGCCTTAATGAATGATTGAATGAGGGTTATTTTAAGTTAAATCCATCCAAGTCATTAGCTCAGGTTCATAGGTACTTACCCCCGGAATGGAATTATACTTCCAAGAATCTTATATTTTAAATGACCTGAGGTTCATTATTTGATACATCTGTACACTGTGGCAATATTTATTTTGAGAACCGCTTTATGATGCCTGAAATAGCAGCAATTTTGTATGTGTTGCAAATAGAACTACGCCGGATTGTTGCACCCACAATTCTAAAAAGTGTATTTATTGATAACGATGAGATTCACTAAGAAACACTTTAATGTCACCTGAATATTGAATAAAACTTATCCTCGTTGTCCTAGCCCCATACGAAGGACACACATGGGTTTCAAAATGTGTAGAATGAAACGTGACAGTAGAATCTAGCAAATAAGGAACCAGCGGAGATATTTTCAAAGTCGATTTTCCTGGAACTAAGAAGGTACTGCGTTATATCATTATCGCTCGTTCTTGTGGTAATCTTTAGAAAAATCTATATTTGATTATTTATTATGATTTCTTTGAGTCTTTAAGAAGTCTTTAGTTAGTTTTGTTGATGTATGTCTCAATTGACAACCCACATACAAATTGCGGTTTGTTTATGGTTTTTAATTTCACTGTTACCAAGTTATCAGGTCGGTGCCGCGAAAAAACACCTTAGTACTTGTGCTTTCAATGTCCTTTATCGCTTCGTAGATCTATTTTCTCTAAGTAATCTTGAAGAAACTAAAAGCAGCAATAGTTCTACGAACGTACAGCATAATTAGGCAGTTTTATATACAAAACAATTGTTGTATAGAAAGAAACAGTTTCCAAAAAAATATGTAATTAGATAATATGTAATGCCCGATCTATGTGAATTAGTTCAGCTGTTGATAGACAATACGATGACAAGGTGAAATTTTATATTATGAAATGTGCCACATATTAATGAGTCAACAAAACGTAGCAAAACATAAATTGAATAAGAAGAAGATTTTACATATTGTGCATATGGACCTTGACGGAGATTGTAATCGTGAAAATATAATTTTCATTATATACATATATATATATATATATAAAATATATATATATATATATATATATATATATATATATATATATATATATATATATATATATATATATATATATATATATATATATATATATATATATATATATATATATATATATATATATATATATATATATATATATATATATATATATATATATGTATATATATATATATACATATATATAAATATATATATATTACGAAATGAAGTACAGTAAACAAACTACAACATGTACAAGAGTATTCCCGTCAATTTGCATACATATGAAAGATACAATTTCGTGTTTGAGTTATTCTTTTTGAAAGATCTTACCTGCTGTTGAAATGTGACTTTGTGGTGTCATACTTGCAGATCCAGGGGAAGATGAAAAATTAATCAGCTCTTATAAATCATTGGAAATATTTTTGTATTTAGTATTAAGATGCGGTATGATATGCATTTAAGAGCATGCTATGTCCATCTACTCATACAACGTACACTCTAAATGAAAGATTTTTTTTAATATCTTTTTCTTATAGAAATACATTTTTAATACTATTTTAAATACTATTTTTATGGAAAATTCTATTTTATTCCCTTTACCGCAAAATAAAGAAGAAAAACATGGATATTAGTAAAAGGAGCAAAGATTAGAAATGTTCACAACATGCATGTGAATATTGATAGATATATTGTAGGAAAATTCTAAAGATGATGTATTCTTCTGCATATCCATAACATGAGAAAAGGACTATAAGTACGCACTATCACCATTTAGTTATATGGTTTTATATTGCAATTAAACAGTTTCCCTTTACATTTAGCTCCAGCTTATTTTTTGATGATTTCCACACCATTACTCAGTTTCTAGAACGATTCTATATTTATCTAGACGGGAAATGTATTTAGGATGTGCGGTGTATATCAAGTAATAATTCTAAAATCAGTTCAGTTCATATCATTTCATTTTAATTTTTTGTCTGTAGTGTTTTTTACAGGATTCTTCAACATGCAGTACCAACATATTTGAAAACATTTAGTATAAATCTTTAAGTAAGCAACTTGATTGCTCACCTATATCTCACGTATGATTTTTCATTAACAAAATCAAAGGCACCTTTATGTATTCAATAAGTATGATATAGTGGTTTCCTTCGCATGGACATGTGTGAAGTCTGCTTAGCTATGTAATATTCAGAAAGAAAAAAAAACAATATAAAGCGAGTTATGTGTACCTCCTTTGCTCCTAAGTTGCTCTAGCTTGCTTCATTAAAAGGGTACCAAGCGCATTTGGTTACCCGCTACTCTTCGAATCTCTCCAAATAGCGACTACACACACACACACATCACACACACACACACACACACACACCCATACACCCACCGACAACCCGATGAATATCAAAGATAGGCATCACAATACTGTATGAGAACTTCATTGCTCCATTTTTTTAAATTAACGCACATGTAGAAAAATATAGGAGGATTGTGGGGAATGTGGATCATCAACGTCCGTTCTTTCTTCGAATAAATGTTGTGTCTGTTTTCGTTTGAAATTTCCATAGAAAATTGCAATGATATTAAAAGGTAGCGGAAAATTTATTCAAAGTCCATCTATCGTGAGTAAAATGTGGCGGTGTACAATTTATTCCAAAAGGATACTGAATGGCCTATAGATGTAAGTGCACATTGTACCATTGTGTTTCGACCAATCAAAACACAAGAATTGAATTATACTTACCTTGTACGTTAGAGACGACAACTGGCCTTTAAATTCATTGGTAACCAGGTAAGCTCAGCTGCTGTTTTGTATTTTTTGCCCGGCATATGCATCCAACGTAGGATCTAATATAAAAATTTAAATTTTTAAATGTAAGGAATGAAAAAGTAAAAACCCTAGCACGTAATTTGAAATATGGTATTATCATTCCATATTGAATCGTAAAATCCTGCTTCGTTATTATGTAGCTGTAGCAGTTCTGTGACACCAGTCGTAATTGGGGTATATCCGAGTCAATGTTTGTTTTATCTGTTTATGGAACACCCAATATACACTACGTAAGAAGATAACACAAGTAGTGATGCACCGGATATTCGGTTCGGCCAGACTATCCGGCCGGATAGTGACAAAGAATCTGATTTCGTTTCCGGCCGGATTTGCAAAAAAATCCCGCGGATCATTTTAAAAATCAGAGGAAGTAAACACTTTCTTTAGAAGTTGTTGGTAATAGCTTGAATTTAAGTAGCATCTTTCTAAAGAATAATAGAAAACTATCAAATTAAAGAAAAAATACAGTTTAACATGATATCTATTTAATATTCTGAAACGTTTGAGCTACTGTTAGAATAAATCAACCAAATTAAGTATATATTACCACACTGATACAACTTTTGTGATGAAATGAAGATTTTGCAACAAACAGTTAGTAAAAAGTGGAAACATTTCTGGCAGTCTTTATCAGTGTATTACAAACACCTACATGCCCCACCTTGATCCAGAAAGGGGTAGGCATTTCACTGACCAAAAAGGGGCATTAACAAGGCATCAAGGGAACTTTGATGGCAGGTTTGAGGGCACTTGAAATGTGAATATCAAATTTAAATCAATCCGTAACCTTGGTGTCACTTTCAGCTCTTCGCTTTCCTTATCCAGCCATGTTGACGCTCTACGTCGGTCACTAATTTACCACATCAGAAACCTCTGGCGTATTCGAAGATTTATCGACACAAATACATGTCACACCTAGTTCGTGCTTTAATCACATCCAGGTTGGACTACTGCAACTCACTCTTTACTGTTATGTCTCGTAGAGACTTGACAAGATTGCAGCGTCTCCAGAATAGAGCAGCGCGTCTGATATTCGGTGTTGGTAGACAAACTGATCCAGGTCCATTGATCAGCAAGCTACACTGGCCACCAATATCAAAACGGGTCACCTACAAAACACTACTCTTTATCTACAAAATCCTGAATGGTGAGGCGCTTTGGTATTCAAATTAAATGATCAAGATAAGGAAACCCACACGTGAACTCAGATCGAGTAATGACTCCACCCGACTTCACATACCCGTATCCAATTCTGCCATAGGTGAAAAAAGATTTGAAATACTTGCATCCAGATCCTGGAACACTTTACCCACTCACGTGAGAACTTCTCCATCCACCACAGTATTTAAAAAACTCTTAAAGACCCACTTATTTTGATATTTTTCATTTTGTTTTATTTTACTTTGTAAGCGCCATGGTACTTTAATGAATGGCGTATTTAAGTAACATTTATTATTATTATTATTATTATTATTATTATTATTAATAAGGGAATAATCAATACAACAAGTAGTGTCCCTGCATATTATCATATTGTTAGGAGAACTATAATTAGCATGGAAAGAAGGCAAAATAGGTCTCACAAGTTTTTTTTTGTTAACAAATTGTAGGGCTCTTTAATTATGAGAAGGGGCACGATGGAGGCAATCAGGGGCAGGGTGGATGACCCCTCTGAAACAAGGGGCCTGCGATAAATTTGTGTACTTCAATCAAACCATGGACATTCCCTAATTGTATCATTGTTCAATGCCTCTATACTTTACCCCATTTTGTAGGGATTTGTCTTTTCTTCTGATTCTTCATCATTTCCATCTGTGTGTAACCTGCCGCCTTTGACATATTGTTCAATATCTGAACTAATTATATAATGCAACATAAAATACATGCAGCCTCTTTTTCAAATAGATGGATCAGAAAAATTTCCATCTATTGGGGTCAGTTACAGTACATGGCATTATCATCTATTTATCTAAACAACAAATTCTTTGATCAGCATAATGGTTGAAATACTGAATTACATGTACATTCTTCGTGACAAATCTAAATTACACTAGAACTAGTGAAATTTTAGTCTATTTACCCACGTTGAATAGCCTAACGCTGAAATTGTTATCGTATATACTTCACCTTAGATATTCTCCCTTTCCATAATTTCATTTTGTTAATGATATCATTTTTTTAAAGGTACAAATTTGGTCCGACCGGATTTCATTCAAGATCCGGCCATATCCGATTCCGGCCGTATTCGGTACATCCCTAAGCACAAGTGAATTACTTTTGATATTGGGTAGAAGGTTTATAAGGTTATAGGCACATGACAAGTGTCATATCTTATGTGTTTAACATGCTAGTTAAATAATCAGTGTGGAACTAATTTTAATATCATAACAAAATGTAGTTCATGAAACTCAATCATTAATTATTGATATAATCAATTATGTGCCCCATGTTACCTTCATAGGAATGGAACGCGGGACAGTTGACATTAATATACATATCCAATTGTATACGTTTCATGTACCCAAGCAAATACAATTGTATGTTGAATGCTTCATTAGTGCAAGACTTTACAATCTTAACAAGAGAAGTAAAAGCTCTAAATTGATTGCCTTTCTTGTTGACTTCAAAAAGAAGAAAAAACCCTACAATTACAACATGGCTGCAGAGAAACGACATTTACCTCCGGTTATTCCTCCATCCATTTTTCCCCTTATAGATCCGAGTGATCTTTAAATACTATTCCGCTACTACTATTGTACTATATTGTACTATTTTGTGATTCCTAGAAAATCTTTCTGATCATTTAAGAATGGACAAACAATTATTTACTAGAGAACAGTAGATACTGTACCGCCTTGTTTGTACCAAGTCCATACGGAATGACTCGAAACAAACAGATTTCCAATGTGGAAAGTAAGTGCATCAATTGCGATATGACACAATGTTCAATCTGTGTTATATCGTGGAATATGACCTAAACGATACTAAGAATGATCGGCAGCCATGAAAAGTGCGATTCTGCTTATGTTGACTGTGATGAGCAGCATAGATGAAATAATAGAGTAAATCGTCCCTCTTTCCGCATACTGACGAATGTTTTATTTAGGTGAAACGGAAATTGGCGCGAAATATTGAATTAATATTTCCGCATACTGACGAATGTCTTTGAAGCTTCATGAAATAAGATTTTGCTTAGAATATCTTCATTGTAAGTATAATTGTCAAAAGATTAGCATTTTCTCTTTCTAATTATACATAAAGCTATATAATACGGCTATCAACTTTAATTTCATCATGCTTCAAAATTTTCCGAACATTATTCAGTATGCGGAAGTAATAATTTCTATTTTGACATTCGTCACTACACAAATGACATTCGTCACTACGCGAAAAGAGGGACGAAATGACAGATAAGAATAACTGTCATAAGATAGTACCGTCATTTAAGCAATAGCTTCAAATCAATTCAAAAACATGTATTTTTATTTCTATATTTTACGTTGAACACATCCATTGTCTTACTCGTTGCGCTATTTGGCCATTGATTATGGGGCGTAACAAGGTTCCTACCAGCTTTGAAAAATCTTCTACAAACTCTCGTAGATTTCTTTAGCCTCCATCTCCTCGGTATGCACAGTTTAGACACGTAAACCTCTTTAAAGACTGATTTTGCAACTGTTTACTTTTGCATAGAGAGCCTTGGTTTATTTCGTTCTCTTCATGGAACTAATCGACTGAACTCTAACAAACCTTTGCTAATGTAAAAAGCTGTTATAGAAAACAATAACGTCACATCCCTTGGGGTGATCGAAGTTTTGCAATCTCTATAAAACAACTGTTTATTTCATTGAAAGCAAATATTATTCATAGAAGTCAATGCGCATTGTAACTCATTTTTTTAAACAATGGCTTTTTAATTTAAAGATATCATACAGTCCCATTGAAATTGTGAACTAACACAAACATTCTAAATGAGAGATAAAATTTGGTCTTTATGTTTCCTTTCTTTTTAAATATATATTTAGGGAAGTTACATGCAATACCAATAATGATCTTAAATGCATACTAGGAATGGTAGATATAATTGGACTTAAATTAATCTTTTTTTTTTACAATATTTTTTATAATTTTTCATCTATATCAAAGATGGACAATCTACTAAGAATGATGTCTTAGATTTGAAATTTGAACGAAGTAGGACAAAGTGAAGGCAAAAACAATTATTGCATTGCCAAAATTCGTTGTGGCTTTGAAAAGTTGCCATTGTTTTCGGTAAACAAATAATACAACATTGGATTATTCTTCATTTCATTTGAATCATTTTGTTAGGCTTTTAAATGTTCGTAAAACCAATTGGATTGCACGCCTTAAGGAATGATTGAATGAGGGTTATTTGAAGTTAAATCCATCCAAGTCATTAGCTCAGGTTCATAGGTACTTACCCCCAGAATGGAATTATACTTCCAAGAATCTTATATTTTAAATGACCTGAGGTTCATTATTTGATACATCTGTACACTGTGGCAATATTTATTTTGAGAACCGCTTCATGATGTCTAAAATAGCAGCAGTTTTGTATGTGTCGTCAAATAGAACTACGCCAGATTGTTGCACCCACAATTCTAAAAAGTGTATTTATTGATAACGATGAGATTCACTAAGAAACACTTTAATGTCACCTGAATATTGAATAAAACTTATCCCCGTTGTCCTAGCCCCATACGAAGGACACACATGGGTTATAAAATGTGTAGAATGAAACGTGACAGTAGAATCTAGCAAATAAGGAACCAGCGGAGATATTTTCAAAGTCGATTTTCCTGGAACTAAGAAGGTACTGCGTTATATCATTATCGCTCGTTCTTGTGGTAATCTTTAAAAAAAATCTATATTTGATTATTTATTATAATTTCTTTGAGTCTATAAGAAGCCTTTAGTTAGTTTTGTAGATGTATGTCTCAACTGACAACCCACATGCAAATTGCGGTTTGTTTATGGTTTTTAATTTCACTGTATCAGGACGATGCCGCGATAAAACACCTTAGTACTTGTACTTTCAATGTCCTTTATCGGTTCGTAGATCTATTTTCTCTAATTAATCTTGAAGAAACTAAAAGCAGCAATAGTTCTACGAACGTACAGTATAATTAGGCAGTTTTATATACAAAACAATTGTTGTATAGAAAGAAACAGTTTCCAAAATAATATGTAATTAGATAATTTGTAATGCCCGATCTATGTGAATTAGTTCAGCTGTTGATAGACAATACGATGGCAAGGTGAAATTTTATATTATGAAATGTGCCACATATTAATGAGTCAACAAAACGTAGCAAAACATAAATTGAATAAGAAGAAGATTTTACATATTGTGCATATGGACCTTGACGGAGATTGTAATCGTGAAAAATATATTTTCATTATATACATATATATATATATATATAAAAATATATATATATATATATATATATATATATATATATATATATATATATATATATATATATATATATATATATATATATATATATATATATATATATATATATATATATATATATATATATATATATATATATATATATACATATATATATATATGTATATTTATATATACATATATATAATATATATATGTATTACGAAATGGGGTACAGTAAACAAACTACAACATGTACAAGAGTATTCCCGTCAATTTGCATACATATGAAAGATACAATTTCGTGTTTGAGTTATTCTTTTTGAAAGATATCACCTGCTGTTGAAATGTGACTTTGTGGTGTCATACTTGCAGATCCAGGGGAAGATGAAAAATTAATCAGCTCTTTTTAAATTATTAGAAATATTTTTGTATTTAGTATTAAGATGCGGTATGATATGCATTTAAGAGCATGCTATGTCCATCTACTCATATAACGTACACTTTAAATGAAAGATATTTGTATATCTTTTTCTTATAGAAATACATTTTTAATACTATTTTAAATACTATTTTTATGGAAAATTCTATTTTATTCCCTTTACCGCAAAATAAAGAAAAAAACATGAATATTAGTAAAAGGAGCAAAGATTAGAAATGTTCACAACATGCATGTGAATGTTGATAGATATATTGTAGGAAAATTCTAAAGATGATGTATTCTTCTGCATATCCATAACATGAGAAAAGGACTTTAAGTACGCACTATCACCATTTAGATATATGGTTTTATATTGCAATGAAACAGTTTTCCTTTGCATTGAGCTCAACTTTTTTTTTGATGATTTCCACACCATTACTCAGTTTCTAAAACGATTCTATATTTATCTAGACGGGAAATGTATTTAGGATGTGCAGTGCATATCAAGTAATAATTCTAAAATCAGTTCAGTTCATATCATTTCATTTTATTTTTTTGTCTGTAGTGTTTTTTACAGGATTCTCCAACATGCTGTATCAACATATTTTAAACCATTTAATATAAATCTTTAACTTAGCAACTTAATTGCTCACCTATATCTCACGTATGATTTTTCATTAACAAAATCAAAGGCACCTTTATGTATTCCATAAGTATGATATAGTGGTTTCCTTCGCATGGACATGTGTGAAGTCTGCTTAGATATGTAATATTCAGAAAATCAAAACACAAAAACAGAATATAAAGCGAGTTAAGGTGTACGTCCTTTGCTCCTAAGTTGCTCTAGCTTGCTTCATTAAAAGGGTACCAAGCGCATTTGGTTACCCGCTACTCTTCGAATCTATCCAAATAGCGACTACACACACACACACATCACACACACACACACACACACACACCCATACACCCACCGACAACCCGATGAATATCAAAGATAGGCATCACAATACTGTATGAGAACTTCATTGCTCCATTTTTTTAAATTAACGCACATGTAGAAAAATATAGGAGGATTGTGGGGAATGTGGATCATCAACGTCCGTTCTTTCTTCGAATAAATGTTGTGTCTGTTTTCGTTTGAAATTTCCATAGAAAATTGCAATGATATTAAAAGGTAGCGGTAAATTTATTCAAAGTCCATCTATCGTGAGTAAAATGTGGCGGTGTACAATTTATTCCAAAAGGATACTGAATGGCCTATAGATGTAAGTGCACATTGTACCATTGTGTTTCGACCAATCAAAACACAAGAATTGAATTATACTTACCTTGTACGTTAGAGACGACAACTGGCCTTTAAATTCATTGGTAACCAGGTAAGCTCAGCTGCTGTTTTGTATTTTTTGCCCGGCATATGCATCCAACGTAGGATCTAATATAAAAATTTAAATTTTTAAATGTAAGGAATGAAAAAGTAAAAACCCCTAGCACGTAATTTGAAATATGGTATTATCATTCCATATTGAATCGTAAAAATCCCTGCTTCGTTATTATGTAGCTGTAGCAGTTCTGTGACACCAGTCGTAATTGGGGTATATCCGAGTCAATGTTTGTTTTATCTGTTTATGGAACACCCAATATACACTACGTAAGAAGATAACACAAGTAGTGATGCACCGGATATTCGGTTCGGCCAGACTATCCGGCCGGATAGTGACAAAGAATCTGATTTCGTTTCCGGCCGGATTTGCAAAAAAATCCCGCGGATCATTTTAAAAATCAGAGGAAGTAAACACTTTCTTTAGAAGTTGTTGGTAATAGCTTGAATTTAAGTAGCATCTTTCTAAAGAATAATAGAAAACTATCAAATTAAAGAAAAATACAGTTTAACATGATATCTATTTAATATTCTGAAAAGTTTGAGCTACTGTTAGAATAAATCAACCAAATTAAGTATATATTACCACACTGATACAACTTTTGTGATGAAATGAAGATTTTGCAACAAACAGTTAGTAAAAAGTGGAAACATTTCTGGCAGTCTTTATCAGTGTATTACAAACACCTACATGCCCCACCTTGATCCAGAAAGGGGTAGGCATTTCACTGACCAAAAAGGGGCATTAACAAGGCATCAAGGGAACTTTGATGGCAGGTTTGAGGGCACTTGAAATGTGAATATCAAATTTAAATCAATCCGTAACCTTGGTGTCACTTTCAGCTCTTCGCTTTCCTTATCCAGCCATGTTGACGCTCTACGTCGGTCACTAATTTACCACATCAGAAACCTCTGGCGTATTCGAAGATTTATCGACACAAATACATGTCACACCTAGTTCGTGCTTTAATCACATCCAGGTTGGACTACTGCAACTCACTCTTTACTGTTATGTCTCGTAGAGACTTGACAAGATTGCAGCGTCTCCAGAATAGAGCAGCGCGTCTGATATTCGGTGTTGGTAGACAAACTGATCCAGGTCCATTGATCAGCAAGCTACACTGGCCACCAATATCAAAACGGGTCACCTACAAAACACTACTCTTTATCTACAAAATCCTGAATGGTGAGGCGCTTTGGTATTCAAATTAAATGATCAAGATAAGGGAAACCCACACGTGAACTCAGATCGAGTAATGACTCCACCCGACTTCACATACCCGTATCCAATTCTGCCATAGGTGAAAAAAGATTTGAAATACTTGCATCCAGATCCTGGAACACTTTACCCACTCACGTGAGAACTTCTCCATCCACCACAGTATTTAAAAAACTCTTAAAGACCCACTTATTTTGATATTTTTCATTTTGTTTTATTTTACTTTGTAAGCGCCATGGTACTTTAATGAATGGCGTATTTAAGTAACATTTATTATTATTATTATTATTATTATTATTATTATTAATAAGGGAATAATCAATACAACAAGTAGTGTCCCTGCATATTATCATATTGTTAGGAGAACTATAATTAGCATGGAAAGAAGGCAAAATAGGTCTCACAAGTTTTTTTTTGTTAACAAATTGTAGGGCTCTTTAATTATGAGAAGGGGCACGATGGAGGCAATCAGGGGCAGGGTGGATGACCCCTCTGAAACAAGGGGCCTGCGATAAATTTGTGTACTTCAATCAAACCATAGACATTCCCTAATTGTATCATTGTTCAATGCCTCTATACTTTACCCCATTTTGTAGGGATTTGTCTTTTCTTCTGATTCTTCATCATTTCCATCTGTGTGTAACCTGCCGCCTTTGACATATTGTTCAATATCTGAACTAATTATATAATGCAACATAAAATACATGCAGCCTCTTTTTCAAATAGATGGATCAGAAAAATTTCCATCTAGTGGGGTCAGTTACAGTACATGGCATTATCATCTATTTATCTAAACAACAAATTCTTTGATCAGCATAATGGTTGAAATACTGAATTACATGTACATTCTTCGTGACAAATCTAAATTACACTAGAACTAGTGAAATTTTAGTCTATTTACCCACGTTGAATAGCCTAACGCTGAAATTGTTATCGTATATACTTCACCTTAGATATTCTCCCTTTCCATAATTTCATTTTGTTAATGATATCATTTTTTTAAAGGTACAAATTTGGTCCGACCGGATTTCTTTCAAGATCCGGCCATATCCGATTCCGGCCGTATTCGGTACATCCCTAAGCACAAGTGAATTACTTTTGATATTGGGTAGAAGGTTTATAAGGTTATAGGCACATGACAAGTGTCATATTTTATGTGTTTAACATGCTAGTTGAATAATCAGTGTGGAACTAATTTTAATATCATAACAAAATGTAGTTCATGAAACTCAATCATTAATTATTGATATAATTAATTATGTGCCCCATGTTACCTTCATAGGAATGGAACGCGGGACAGTTGACATTAATATACATATCCAATTGTATACGTTTCATGAACCCAAGCAAATAAAAGTGTATGTTGAATGCCTTATTAGTGCAAGACTTTACAATCTTAACAAGAGAAGTAAAAGCTCTAAATTGATTGCCTTTGTTGTTGACTTCGAAAAAAAAAAAAAAAAACCTACGATTACAACATGGCTGCAGAGAAACGACATTTACCTCCGGTTATTCCTCCATCAATTTTTCCCCTTATAGATCCAAGTGATCTTTGAATACTATTCCGCTACTACTATTGTACTATATTGTACTATTTTGTGATTCCCAGAAATCCTTTCTGATCATATAAGAATGGACAAACAATTATTCACTAAAGAACAGTAGATACTGTACCTCCTTATTTGTACCAAGTCGCATACGGAATGACGCGAAACAAACAGATTTCCAATGTGGAAAGTAGGTGCATCAATTGCGATATGACACAATGTTCAATCTGTGTTATATCGTGGAGTATGACCTAAATAATACTAAGAATGATCGGCAGCCATGAAAAGTGCGATTCTGCTTATGTTATTTGTGATGAGCAGTATAGATGAAGTAATAGAGTAAATCGTCCCTCTTTCCGCATACTGACGAATGTCTTATTTAGGTGAAACGAAAATTGGCGCGAAATATTGAATTAATATTTCCGCATACTGACGAATGTCTTTGAAGCTTCATGAAATAAGATTTTGCTTAGAATATCTTTATTGTAAGTATAATTGTTTAAAGATTAGCATTTTCTCTTTCCAATGATACATAAAGCTATATGATACGGTTATCAACTTTTATTTCATCATGCTTCAAAATTTTCCGAACATTAGTCAGTATGCGAAAGTAATAATTTCTATTTTGACATTCGTCACTACACAAATGACATTCGTCACTACGCGAAAAGAGAGACGAAATGACAGATAATAATAACTGTCATAAGATAGTACCGTCATTTAAGCCATAGCTTCAAATTAATTCAATAACATGTGTATTTTTATTTCTATATTTTACGTTGAACACATCCATTGTCTTACTCGTTGCGCTATTTGGCCATTGATTATGGGGCGTAACAAGGTTCCTACCAACTTTTAAAAATCTTCTACAAACTCTCGTAGATTTCTTTAGCCTCCATCTCCTCGGTATGCACAGTTTAGACACGTAAACCTCTTTAAAGACTGATTTTGCAACTGTTGACTTTTGCATAGAGAGCCTTGGTTTATTTCGTTCTCTTCATGGAACTAATCGACTGAACTCTAACAAACCTTTGCTAATGTAAAAAGCTGTTATAGAAAACAATAACGTCACATCCCTTGGGGTGATCGAAGTTTTGCAATCTTGTTTTGTTTTGTCTTAAATCAACTTTCATAATTTATCTAGTGCATAAGCGAGAGGAGCGATCATTTTAAGGTCTGAGCGAATTTTAAATGACCCCGTATTTAGAGGCAAATATGGCAGTGCAAACGAAGAAGTTAGCGATGTAAAAGTTAGGAGCATGTATATTAATAGAAACATGTATAAGATATGAGAATATGGAAGTCATGCAGCCGGATTGTTCAGATGTTACGATAAAATGTAATGGTTTATATCTATATACTTGAAATATTCAATGTGAAAAACAAAACCATTACGAAATTTTCAAAATGGGTGTTTCGCGCCTAAAAGCCTAGCTGTATTGTCTATTATTTATAATACTTTGAAAACGGCGAGGCTAACATATAAAATGGGAGTACAAATATTTACCCATGGCAGTAATCAGTCCGGTCCACTTTGATTGGGAGATCGAGACATGCGCAGTGACCATAATTTCAAGTGTTGCTAATAAAATCAGCCGTTAAAAATTATTTGTTTTTCAAATTCTGTAATTCTAAAGTTGTATACTTTGCAAATGATATTGAAATTAATATTTCTGTATAATATGAGCTTCGTCTAATGACTAAAATGTTAAAATCTCTTCTTCATAAACTATTGAAATAAATTTTCAAAGATTTCTTTAGAATTCTCTCGTGAAAGTTAAATTTGCGCTGGCGAAAATGGAGAAAATAATTTCATCGTTCTATTGCACCAATAAAGTTAGAATATTTCACATGCATTTTTCTTACCTTTGGCTGAAACCTATTTTACCGGTATGTATATTGTTAGATGCATTGTGGGTTATAATGACAAAAATCTCTCGATTGGGAGATCTCCGTTTGTGGACGTAGACCGAACAGGTAATGAAGGTATCTTCATGAAATTTAATTTTCCCAAAGCAAAGATATTTTTTCCAGACGTGTTTTAAATTTGAAATATGTATCTTTGCATTAGGCTTTAACTTTAGAGTAGCAAAGGAACATGGAAAATATCACAAAATGGCGGCCTCCATGAAGCAAAATGTTCCTATTTTAGGAAGATTTTGGTTCCTATTACTTGGCATGCTCTCGGACTGGTTAAGTTCCTTATGTCTTTTACATTTACCACGTTTTATCATGTTTTACAAAGTTTTGTTATCCATAATATCTATACAACTTATATTTTTTTACAATGAACAACACACGCCTTGCAATCGTGTGATGAATGAATAATCTCCAGCATTTTTTAATGAATATGATATATACTTCAATGAATCCAGAATCTTCAGAGATGAAACATATTTTATGTTTCTAACTTTGTATTCTCCTTTAAAAAAATTGTGTCACACTAAGGGAAATTTGAGGCTGAGTTTACACCCACTCAAAAGTAATAGAAAATGATGCATCTTAACATAAAATGCAACATCGTGAGGATCTCCTAATGAGCAGACTGTTTCTTGAATCAAACAGAAGCAATTTACCTGTTCTTACTCATTGAAACACTGCCTACATCAGCCACATTGAACATTAAATGCGATCAAGCCCGAATTACCTGAGACTTTTTTCATGTCCTCTTTACAGGTGACGGCATGATGTTAGACAGATCAAGTAGCGTAGAAGGTGAGTGCAAAGTTAATTTATTGTTATCCTCATGTCAACATAATGGTACACAATCGGTACAAATTGTGAAAGCTTATTCCCGCAAACAAACAAAATTTACAAGTTTATTCCATACAATGGAAGAAAAGTAATCTGTTAGGTAACGAAAGAGTTAATAAATAAGCATAATTTCATTCGATGAACAACAGATGTAGCTTAAGAACAAAGCGGCTTTACTTCTCCGAAACAGGCTACTAATCTCCAAGTATCTCCAAGTTTTCTTGGATTGTCACAAATTGGTCCTTTAATCAGGTTAGGTTTTTTCCCTTCAGGTTCGGGCCACACATTGTTCTTCTAATGCATCAGTTCATACTATTGGCATGCACATTTACCCAGATTTGACTGACTGTTTGAATACGTTCAAAATCTACAGTTAGAGATTTTTTGCGTTGAATTGTTCATTTGGTGAAATAATTAGGAAATCATTTGATTGATAGTCATGGGTACAATAAGCAAGGTCAATATATGTATACACGCCATACTCCACAAGTTTCATTTTCGCTTCAGACATGCCAGATGTGGAACAAAATCTTACAAACAATGAACAAAATCACAAACTGTCGTTTGTTTTACCAAACGTCTAACACACATACATACACTAATGTACCTCCCAATGCTGGCTGAAGAAATGGACACAAACTTTTCTTCCTGTAGCAGTAAAGTATGATACAGAAAACTTATATATATTTTTGTTAATAATATGATAGTTCTTAAACCACTAAATCTTTGGAACAATACGACAAAATGCAAGACAGTTTGATGAATGTGATAATGACTGCCACCTCAAACTTTATTAGTAGATAGGCCTACTCATATCCATTATCGACTCACGATAGCCAACTACTTGCTGGCCATTGTTTTTTGTATTGAATTATATGTATAATTTAAAAGATATATATTTTGCTCCACCCCAATCATATTTTTCCTCTCCACCTAACATCTCTTACAGCCGCCCGTGCTCACCTACTCACAATTAAATATTTCCGTTAGAAATGTTTCTTTTGAAATCTTCTTCTATATACGATGAACTTCTTTGACTCCGCAACTAATTCATCAGTATTGGTACGTGAGCCCGATCGTGATTGGTTTAAACATCTTGCAAAGCGTTTTGTGAAGAGTTTATTTCGAAAAACGTCATATAACGAGTTAACATAAATGTTATATCCTAACCATTAGGCAGTTAGGTACAAGTTTTTAATAATAAGCAGCTTTCTTCATCATGGATTATGATTCTTCAAACAATGTATTAATCAATTAAATACTTTATAGTACCGTATCAATTACTCATTTTAGAGTAAATTCTTTGGAAATTCACCAGAAACTACATCAAGGTTTAAAACTTCTTCTGTTTGGAATAATTCATTTGAAAATTCACCAACAAAAAATAAAAAAATCTAAGGTTTAAAAGTATTTAATCAGCAGATGCTAAAGTAGGTCAATGTAATCAATGCACGTGGAAACGGTAGAATCATTTAATCCATCAGACAGTTTTCAGATGGATCCTTTCCAAGTCAATGTTTACTTTTATCACAACGTGAGGATACATGAGGAAAACGTGAACATGTTGAGCTGAATACAATTTAGAGAATGGATCCAGTCACCTATTTAATTGAAAATTGAATAACGTTGGGTTCATGTAAAGTTGATTTACGCGAAATTGACTGTCAGCAAGTAAGAGATTTGCCAGCGTCTATTGTTTGTTTATATTTTACAAATAGCAATGAATTCCGATCACTTTCGTATAGTTTTTTTTTTTTTATAATAAATCCATACTGTTTACAATTATGGCTGGTAATTTTCTTTTTTGATTTGCCATTCACGCAAAACTAAATAAAGGTATTAAACCTAACAAGAGTATGTAATTACAGATTTTAGATTAATTGCAGTTACACATTTACAAAAATCAATCAATTGAAGTTATTTGAAGTTCTTCTCTTTCAAAACATTGCAAGAAATTTTTATAAGAAACTGGAAAGATCACCTTCTCTGTCTGTCTGTTATACATGTGTATATTAATGCTTGAAAATTACATATTGATTGTCATGACAATATGGAAGTCGGATTCGTTAGTCCGACAGTGTTTTTCATAGTATATACAAACAAATCAAAAGTATCAAAATAGACTTGGAAAGACAACATGCACATTTATTCATTTGAACCTACAGTGGTGAAGTTGGTAGGAAAGGGAAGATAATACTGGTCAGAATATTAGTAAGGTCACTATTACTATATGTGACAAAGAGGGAGAAACAAAGGTTATATTTCAGTTGAAGTATTTGAATACCTTGGTAAGAATTGTTGAGCAATGGTAGGATCATAGAGTTAACATAGGTGAATATTAGTGAAGAGTTCAGGCGTAGATGGAATTGGATCAGGCATGTGATGAGGCAGAAGGCTGCAAGTCACGCAAGGGTAGCATTGGAGTGGACACCAAAGGGTAAGATGAAAGAAGTAAGACCAAAGATAATATGGAGGAGGATGGTGACAACAGAAAAAGTTATGGGTGGGTGGAGAAGTTGGACAGAGCTACAGAGGGCTGCAGAAGATCGTCACGTTTAGTTTAGAGAGAGAGGGGGGAGAAAGAGAGAGGGAGAACGTCGTGGCCTTTTGTGCCTCGGGCACAGATATATAAGTTAAACTTACAAAGAAATAAAAAATAAAAAATCATATTACAGCTAGCCTCACATTATGAATTGGCTCTCTCTTTATTTAAAATATTTAAAAAGAAAAATAATAGTTCTAGAACTTGTTTAGCATAATCATTACACATTTCTGGGATTGCCCAGTGAAATGTACTTTCAGTTTCCGAAAATTTACAACACTAAACCTAACTGCCAAACGCCATCTCTGCAACCAGAAATAGATTTGCTAGAATTACATTGAAAAGGCAAAAACTATGATCTTGGTTCCGTACAAAAGTAAATCTATCTAAACGAACACAAATTACTAACAAAATGCAGAAAGCTGAAGGCTTTTGTAGTAAAAATTGCACTTTTTTTCTAACCTTTTTCAGAAAATAAAACCGATTGATGCATCATACCCTATAAATAGTTACTTTGCTACTCCCCCATCAATTATTTTGCATTTATGATATTCAAAAAAGAAAACAAATCTATATGCGGAAAAGGAAGACTCTGTAAAGTCCTTAGCTTCAAAAGGACCATTCTTTGATTGTTTGAGAATAAATTAAACAGGTACATGTATTTTTTTATCTTGCCACAATTCTTCCATTATATTGCGTAGGATAGAAATTGACCTAGTACTCGCTTTAAGAGTGTTGTGTTGGAAATATATCCTGACATAATATTTATATTCAATATAGATATATGATCCAACAAAGGCCTAATGTCTCTTTAAGAAACATATGGCCTTATATCTCTTTAAAAAACATTGAAGGTCTATTTTGGGTGTGACGAGAAAAGCAACTCGTCGGTATAATTAAGAATCACAAAGTAATTTTAAAGAAGAAAAAATGTGGTATATCAATTTAAAACCCTAATTGAAATTTAAAACTTAAATGTTTTAACGTTCGCCTCTTCCGGGGAAAAAGTATCATCATTATTACAATTTATATAGTGCCAAAATCAATGCAGATAATTATTGACGCTGTACAAATAGATTATTACAGGATTACATATATGAAATGAAAGATAAGAAAACTAGCTTATTGTTTTAATTATCTTTGATGTTAATGTAGAGCTAACATAATAATCAATAACATATGTGCAAAAATGTTGGAATTTCCTATTGATTAAAATGATAAACGTTGTATGGTTTTTCTATAAATTAGCTGTAAATTCAAACCGTAGTTAAATACAGGCTAATTTTCACATTATTCTTGTGTTCTATCATTACGTTCAACATACTGACTTTCAGATATTTTACTCTGACTTGTGAAAACTCTTTTGCAAAAAAATCAACCTAGGCCTTTCCATTGTCTCTAAAGATAGTGACCCCTCCAAATACTGAAACCATGCTGTACGGTACTCTATAAGACTACTGTGTTCCTTTTGAACGTGTCCATATAACCATTGTAGTTTTAATCCCTACTACATCGTAGTTATATTGCATGTTTTCGGTATTGTAAATGTGTTTTTTTTTGTTCTTTCTGCAGGAGAGAAACTATAACCATTATTTAATCTAAAACTTAAAGACAAAATCTCATCTCAAGAAAATAGCTTGACCTTTACCATTTAATCCGACCACAATAGCAATGTCACTTCTGCGGCGGTAATTAATTGGCGTATCAGAGCATGGTCGTTGATTGTGAAAACATTTCCACTAATCACAAACGTTGAATTGTATTGTGTTTTTCACGGTACCCAGGTTAACACGATATACAGTCCGGAATCATTCCTATTAATAGGAACATTTATAACACACGAGAATATTGAAGTCATGCAGCCATATTGTTCAGATATTGCGGTAAAATGTTATACTTTCTTATTTATGTTCTTGAAATATTAAAAATCATTGTGTGGAAAGACATTTGAATTTTCAAAATGGCCGTTTCGCGACTAAAAGCCTAGCTCTATTGTCTATTTTGTTTAATATTTTAAAAACGGCGTGGTAAACATATCAAATGGGAGTGAAACAGTTGTAGCCATGACATCATGTATTTTCATGAGTTTTAAGTTTCCCGTAGCAAAGATATTTTTCCCAGACGTAATTCAAATTTGAAATATGTAACATTGCATAAGGCTTTAATGTTAGGATAGCAAAAGATCATGGGAAATATCACAAAAAGGCGGCTTCCATGAACATGACGAATAACTCAGGCTATAAATTTCCAGTCCATTTCTTTCATTATTGGTGTGCAAACGATACACCTAAGCAAATACTACCAACCCCATGATTTAATCATCCTTCAAAATCCAATTAATTCCTGATTGCTTAGATTAAATGATGGGCGTGGTAGTATTACTTACTTGCGTAGGGCTGAAGTCTTAAAATAGCACCCGCAGAAATCCACGATTCTGCGGGTATGAAGAACGAATATTTATTGCGAGATTTATTTGTAATGATGTTCCCATTTTTAGGAAGATTTATCTCTCCATTAATAGGCAGGCTACCGGACTGATATATGGCCTTTAAACAGTCAATAATAAAGTCTTCTGTGGCAATAAAATAATCAACATGGCAAATTATTTTGACAGGCAATGTTTGATCATTTATAAGCGAATCAAAGAGAAAGCAATTGTTTAAAGAATCAAAAATCTGATTCCAAATATTAAACCGGGTGGTTTATTACAATTAGAAGTATTTCTCAAGTGTTCGTATGTATACATGTAGAAGTTATTTACATAACGAGCTCAACATGGGTGTGTGTTGACTTGCCTTCTTAACTTCTTTTGAGAACCCTGATTTGATGATCAAATCTTTCTATTCTTTGATTACCTCTTCGACTTTTGAAACCATTTACACACTTTCTTGATCTTTGCTATTACTGAGTGAATTCCGGCTGATATTCCTGAACCTATTCTTTATCACCTACAATTATAAGATCTGGTCCAAAAATAATATCTAAGGTTTTGTCTTTCGGTTAAAAGTAGGTCAAAATTTATTAGCGTGCGAAATATTTTCTCCTGCACATCAGTTGTGGTAGTATGCAGTACATTCCATCCCTCGTAGTTATTAAATGCAAATATATGGTGTTTTATCTATATAAATAGTTCCAATAACCCACGTTTTATTTCATGTGTGGATCACACCCTTCTATCTTTGCAGATTATGGTTATAATATACCAGTTGGTGACTTTATACTCACTGATAGAAAGACTAAACACAGAAGACTATTTCATGATAACGGAATGCTATACCTGGTACTGCATGGTAAGTGAAGTTAAAATATGTGTAAAGGTAAGTCATTTCCCTCGTATGCTGCCTTAAACAATTCAGCATACTTAAATATATATCTCTTCAAACACAGGTAACAACAGCAATGAATCCTACATAGGAAAGGAGTTGTTATATGTATCTCATCATAAAACGACAAGTTCGTGGTAAGCGGGTTTGTGACGCATGCGAGGTACGAGATGGATATCGTCGTAGTTATTCCACGATCAATTTTTTTCTTCTTCTATCTGACCAAGGATCCTTGATCTGATATGTCTAAGGGGAAATAACATAGCGTAATATTTTAAATAACCAATATTTCTTGTTTAGACTAAAAACTAGAATCGTGCCTGTGCCTGTAGGAATTTTCAAAGAGTGATTTCCAGTGACATTTATAATAGTTATAGACAATTTTATATTTAAATCGGTAACTTAGGGAAAAAAAGTTGTTAATTAATATCACACCAAGGATGTACTATCATCCTTGATTACACTTATAGCCAAATTACATAGTCCACAACTCACCAATCAAATACTGGGAAAAAATTGTTCAACCAAACACATTCGGAGGAAATCATAATCGCTCGCAGAAAGCAAATTAAAAAGTGAAAAACTTCTGGTGAGTAGTTAACTGCACTACACTCTGAAAAATGTTTGCTAAAAAATGTATGTTTAAAATAATTATACCACGTTCCTGGTTATTTTAATGCCATTTCGATTGTTTTAATCTTTAATATAACAAATATATTGGCAAATTTTGTCCAGCTTGTGAGGCACCGCTTCTGATTGGCCAATCTTGCCTCGAAGCATTCTGCTGTTGTTATTGTACGATACATATACGCACTCGACGTTCAGATCAGAGGTTACATCAGAAGTTCAGCCTAACGTTCGCGTGTAAAGTCGGCAGAATGGATAAATTTGTGTCGGATAAATCAAAAAAGACATATTTCCATTGCCGTTACTATTTTATGTTTTAGTACATTGCTATTGGCATGGTTGGTAATTATTTGTCTTCGAATTCCATGAGTGAGTAGGCGGCATGTCATTAGGTCTAGTACTGCATGTAAGTCAGTGTAACGCCTAGCCTATAACACTAGGCTTACCCACAATGTTACACTACAGATGAACACTATATGGCCTAGGCCTATGCCTCAGCACATCCAACTGGGCACAATATTTTATTTGTGTAATTGGACTTGGTGTTTTTGTGTTAGTACATTGCTATTGGCATGGTCGGTGATTATATATCTTCAAAATCTATAAGTAAGCAGGTGGAATGTAGTCAAATTTTACTGGTGAAACTTCACACGAAATTTTAACAAATCTTTCTTGGTCGTTTTAACTAGGAAGTATGTTAATTACCATTTCAACAGGATTTAAGAGGTGAAAACAACCAGGAAAGAGTAGGTTCTGTACATGCACCGCACCTGGTAAAAATGTTACCCTTTCCTGGTAAAATAAAACCAGACATTTTTTAGAGTGTATATGCAGCAGCGTAGGAAGATAATTCAAATTGAGGGAGGGGGCGGAGGCATATGTAAGTTTTTGTCCCAACAAACCATGCATAGGAGGCTCTTGCAAAAATCTTTATTTGAAACAATTGAAAGCATTTCCGGACATTTGTAGAAAATTGCAGAATATTTTCCGAAAATGAAGGAAATTTCTTAAAAACTAAAGCACATTTTACGAAAATGATAGAAATTTTTCCGACAATTATTCTGTTGGAATAAGAAAAGAGAATCTAACTCTTCAAAATTAATTCGTCAGATCTCCATTATTTGAACAAAGAATGCAATTATTGGGGGCATTAGCCACTTGATCCACTGCTTCCTACGCCATTGCTGTAATGGATTTGGACTGAAAGGTAGTTTGGTAATGAAATTTCGTCCAAGACTGAAAACTTTCCAAATACTGTAAGCTCTAGGTATGAAACAATCCTGATGCTATTACTCCAGAATGTTAATTATAAAGCATTTTTGAACTTTGATGCTGTAAATCTAAAGACATTTTGTGAGTGAGTTTGGCCGAACATGATTACTTCGGTACTAACATTGTTTCTTTGATGGTCCTCTATCATATTCTGATACATTCATATATATATATATATGTATGTATGTATGTATGTATGTATGTATGTATGTATGTATGTATGTATGTATGTATGTATGTATGTATGTATGTATGTATGTATGTATGTATGTATGTATGTATGTATGTATGTATGTATGTATGTATGTGTGTATGTATGTGTGTATGCATGTATGTATGTATGTATGTATGTATGTATGTATGTATGTATGTATGTATGTATGTATGTATGTATGTATGTATGTATGTATGTATGTATGTATGTATGTATGTATGTATGTATGTATGTATGTACATAGTGAGTGGATTTTGATTTGTCACAGTTTTAAAGCTTGAAGAATGATCTAGAATAATTTCATATAACTGTCAAAAGGCCCCCACCCGTCCTAATTTTCAAAAGGGCAACCCCCCCCCCCCCTCCTGATCCCTTGTTGTTTTACCGACATTAAGGCTTGTATTAATGAATTCCTTTCGGTTCCACTTACTCATCTTCTCCAACAATATCCGTGATGTAACTTTTCCCTTTTCCACCCGGAATCGTTGCGTCCACCCGGAATCGTTGCGTCCACCCGGAATCGTTGCGTCCACCCGGAATCGTTGCGTCCACCCGGAATCGTTGCGTCCACCCGGAATCGTTGCGTCCACCCGGAATCGTTGCGTCCACCCGGAATCGTTGCGTCCACCAGGAATTGTTGCGTCCACCAGGAATTGTTGCGTTATACATACATGTATGCGATCATGCTAAATTATTGTTTTCTATAGAGCTTGCTGAAAAGTTTTTAAAAGAACTACAGGAAGAGGAAAGACTGTATCTTGATGTGCGTCAGCAAGATCTTATAAGAGAAAAAATAAGAGGTTTCTATCATCGAATCGTAGAACATCCTGCCTTGAGAAACGACAGAGTTATATTTCCTCCGAACAAAGAAGAGTTCATGAGAATGCTGCCTCCTCCATCAACGGATCTCTCTTTCACAGATGAAAAAATGGTGAATAATTTCCTCCCATTATTTAATTTTAAAATATAAAACAAATTTTTACAAGTGAAAGTTTTTGATTTGCAAATCAAAGATACAAGTACATTACATTACATTTCAAATTCAATTCCTCATGTCAGTAAACAGGTTAATAGAAGGCAATATTTTCATGCTATATTATAATTTTAGTAACTGCTTTGGGTGAAAAATCACGAAAATCACAAAATCATATCCCTTCCAAAAGTTTTTTAAAGTTTAGCAATGTACCTGTGAATTTTGTATTTCATATTGCCAGAGGCACTGATATGTTGTCTATCTAAACATACATTTTTGCTACATTGCATTAAATCAATTCCCATACATTTCTGTCTTTGCAAATGTAAGATCGTCAAAGAATTAGTGATAATGCAAATAACTTTTCTGGGTTTAATGATTGACAGCTTGTTTAACCAATCACCGCACGAATTTTTCTAGCAACAAAATCTGTGTAACTAAGTGGGGAAACATCCTACGCGGTACTGGTACAGTACAGCTAGCTAACGGCGCGCGCTCATGAAGTTAATGCAACTTACTGTGCAAAACATTTTCTGCACACACAGACTGAGTGACGGCAAAATGGTGAACAAAAATTGCGCTTACGGGCTTTGTGAATCTGATTGTTGTTACCCAGAACAGTTAGCAAACTGATTTTTGTTTATCCCATTTGCTAAAAACTCTGAAGATCCGGAGAAGTGCCATAAATGAATCAAAGCTTGCGGCAAGCCTCGCGAACATCTAAATGTCAACAACGCATTGGTAATGCACGATTGCGGATTTGAGGTTTGTTTGCCCCACATAATTACCGCGGTGCTATGGTGGGCGTGGCCTATTTGGAAACCTGGAAAGGTTAGTTATTATGGGGTGAAAAATTCAACGACGCCGAGAGAATAGAGTATGTGTAGCTGAGTACCTCTTGCATACCGGAAGTAAGTTTTTTTTAATGTAAGGACCACTGTGCATAAATTACGCTTCTTCAGCGCAATGTTTTACATCATACTAGCAATGTTCAGTTTTGACATAAAACATGCCCAAACTAAGAGTGTATTTTGGTGTGCGCTCTTTGTTTGTTTACAATTGCTTGACCAATGATTGTATGATTCCTGCATCGTCCCTTACAAAAATGTCAGATCTGGCCCAGTTATTTATTCCCAGATCTGGCCAGATAAAGAATTGGGCAGATATAAATTTGGGCCAAATCAAACTTGATCTGGCTCTGATCAAACCTAATCTGGAATTTTCAGATCTGGCCCAGATCATGTCGAGGTCGCTGTAACTTGTAAGGTTCTCCAAAGCGTAAGCAAATGTCAACTGGCGTAAACGTTAAAAAAACCTTTTCCGTGTGACATTTTCGCAAATACTTGAGATTATTCAATGGTGTCATGTAGTAGTCAAAATAGTAATCTAAAGTCAAAACAACAAATTTATGACGTCATATGGCGTCGTGACCTTAATGCAAATAAGCATTTGAAGCAAACTGTTATAAAATTAAGCCCACATCCAAGACTGCAAGGACTGCAATTTTCAAGGATTCAATAACAGGCTATATTTTTATTACGTTTTTGGTCTTACATTTACAATAATTTCTTTTCTAAGAGAAAACATATTTAATGCAATATGTAAACACAGATATGTTTGATATGTAATTTTCCGAATTAGGTTAAATTTTGAATCAACAACAAGTTACAGTGGATGGATGCAAATTGATCACTTTCAACACCGTTAAAAGTGTATAATATTGATTTACTTTAATTTCAGGAAACAGACAGAAGGCACCGGGTATAAATGTGTCTAGTTCAGTTCAGATATAAATACCCAATATTATTTAGTATTTGTATAGGACAGTGATTAGTTATTAGGGCGTCGGTTTCATATACAAAAGGTACCGGGATCGATTCTCAGCTATGCTGTGTCCTTGAGCAAGACACTTTATCCCATTTGCTTCAGCTCACTCAACTGTGAAATGAGTACCAGTTTCGGAGAGTTTAATATTCCATCCAGATACTCTTAGCGTCGTCCGCTTAGCACCATGAAAACTTGACCACGACATGGTCAAATATGGTCATATAACTTGTTGTTCAATTTTGACCATAGTTAGGTCAGGGCATAGTTGATTATGTCATGGCTAACTTTGACCATTCCTTTTAAAAGTGAGTAACGTAGTTTCATACAATCATGCCCAAAATGTTGTAGTTTACACTTTGTCGCTTACATCTTTATCAATATTTAAATTAATATTTTTGTAACAATGTTTATTAGCATATAACATAAAATTGGTCTTACTAATATTCAAAGATTGTTTGTGGACCACAAACCACACTCGTAATTTGTCCAATTCGTCACATACAGTACTTACACCTATTATCAATGTTACTATCTGAACAACATACATTTGTCTCATCTGCAAAAAGTAGGCTATAAACTTAACCAGATTTAAAACATAACATACACCATTTATGTGTAATATAGATATGTGTGTGCCTTGTGAAACTTACATTTATTACTCAACAGAGCATAAGAATAATAGATAATTCTCAAAAACTGCTGCCTGTTTGCTTATCTATGAAGTAAGTTAATCATTCACAACTCATCTTATACCAAAAAGTTCAATTTCCTGATACTAACAACATGATCAATGGTATCGAAAAACCTTCTTTTCAATAAAAAACACCAATAGTGTTCACCACGCACTTTGAAATATGAGGAAAATCTGTCTTGTTTGGCGCGAAACAGTTATTTCTAAACTTCAGATGTTTGTAAAACTAACAACTTGCCCGTTAGAGGCATGGAATTACACATTACTTAGCCTATTAGCCATAACTTAATATTTCTGTGCAATTTCATCGCAACATTTGAACGTATGGTGTTCATCATCTAATGTGTTGACAGGTACCTCCTTAGGACTTAACATGTGATCATCGATTTATATAGATAAAACCGAAACGATTAGAGTGCTTAGCTGAGTCAAGTCACAGAGTCAGTGACTGACCCAACTCGGGTCATATTAGACCGTGAACTGTCACAACCTAAGTGGTATTGGTTTATGTATTCGTATATTCTTTGTCCTTTTTTTCTGAAAGAATATAGATATAATGTTGCTTTGTGGTTTGAATATCTACTAACTGATAACCAAATAACACTTGAAATGTTTTAAATTTCAAAGTTTCAGACTTTTGATTGAGGGAAGAAGTACAAACATTTGTTACAGTCGCAAATACATGTGAAATATGTGGAATATTGTTTTTCCCCCGCTTTCTTTGCCTTGTTGAATATTAACTACACTTTTTCAAGTTGCATATTTGTAAACAAATTAGTGATAACAGCAAAAAGATCGTTGCCGCTTTTGTAATCATTTCATATTTATTAAAATATTTCCTTAATGTACGATGCGTTGTAAATCGAGAGGCAAATGAATAAAATCATGTAAAGTAGCACTTTACATTTGAAATTTAAAAGATAAGATTGTATATCTTTTATCTAATTTAAAATTCTGATAAATGCAAAAAGTTGAAGAATGCAAAAAGATGACCGTTGAAAATTCTTAAAATTTCAGGTGTGATTTACTTCCTATTGTTGATACCATTGTATATATCTAAGTTACATACAAAATAGAGAGGTCATTTAAAGCATTCTTAAGTAGTATCTTGCAAGAGAAAAATAACAACTGAGAAGTAGTTTCTGAAACAAAAAATACAGCTTTTTTAAAAGAAAATGATGAAAACACTCATGTATACAATTAGGTCACCGTGACAAAAATATTATGATTATAATTGTCAATAATATTTATGTTACAGACTAAACGAGGCGGACCACTTGAAGAATCATGCCAAAGTCAAAGTGGGTGGGTGTCATACCGCTATGGTGACACACAAGATTACATGCGCCTTCAGCTTGTTCGCGAAACATTTTTTTATGTGACAAGGTGTGCTGAGGAACGTTCTCCATGTCGACACATAGCAGCCGGGTAAGTTTTACTTCTCAATGAATAGCATTTAGCAAATTCCGTCATTTTGAAGGATTAGATGGTACCATGCAGTTCAAAACTATAAACAGACACAATCTAAAAAAGTAGTAACTTGGAAACGTAATAACGTTATGTAGCATTATATAATGTTATATAGCGTTATTATAGCGTGTTATAGAGTTAGATGATCGTATACAAATGTAATTGTATTTAACGAAGTGTAGGTGCGTTTGTGTGAACGAGGGGAATTTGGTACCAGGAAGATTAAATTAGAAACTCAATATTGTTGAACTAACAGACTAAGAGACACATCCTAAGTCCAAGCATTTAAGGCACAAAATATCCGTGTTCGCAAAATTAAGCAGCGTTACATTCTGTGACAAGTTCTACGAACTTACATATCAAAGTCGCACAAAACTATCTGTAACAAACCAATGAAATATAGAAACGGCTAAGAATGATTTCAACCTTGTTATATTCGTTTGTGAATTAACGTCACAAAAATTTATGTGAGAAGCAAACTAAAACTATAACTCATCATCAAACTTTATTTTTCTTTATCAAGATCTATGGACAGGTACAACAGTTTTCTGTTCAATAACTAACCGAAAAAGGCGTTACATTTTCAATCTATGAATTTTGAAAATAACATGTTTTAAGTTCTGAGTAATCAAAGTTTAAAATCGTTTTAATATATTAAAAATATGGTGTATGAACAGAAAGCCACCTCACAATGCTTTTTTTTATTTTATAGATTTCTTCCCTTAATTTGCAGACCTTCAAAATGTTCGTTCAAATGCTATTTATATATATATATATATATATATATATATATATATATATATATATATATATATATATATATATATATATATATATATATATATATATATATATATATATATATATATATATATATATATATATATATATATATTTATATATATATATAAATATATATATATATATGTATATATATATATATATATATATATATATATATATATATATAAATATATATATATATATATATATATATATATATATATATATATATATATATATATATATATATATATATATATATATATATATATATATATATACATATATATATATATATATATATATATATATATATATATATATATATATATATATATATATATATATATATATATATATATATATATATATATATAGATATATATAAATATATATATATATATATATATATATATATATATATATATATATATATATATATATATATATATATATATATATATATATATATATATATATATATATATATATATATATATATATATATATATATATATATATATATATATATATATATATATATATATATATATATATATATGTGTGTATATATATATACATTTTTCTTTTTCTTTTATGAAGTTTGTGAAAGATTTAATGACCAAAAGGGGTATAGAAAGGCTGCATGAATTTTTTGAAGATAGGCCTCTTTTATTTCTCTGAATAAAAAATAGATATTACAGCTGCGGTCTTACGACTCGTGTCTAGGCCAACTATCTGACCGTGGCTGAGGTTTGCATGTTAGGCTATGACCTACAATCCCCGCCAAAACGGATGAAACAGTACTTGGTTTTGATTCTGATATCGACCGATTTTAGCGCGCTCTGTACCCCCTTCCTGGTTTAGTTTTCAATACTCTTGGATGAAAATAACCGTCAATAATAGCACTCAGTCGTTTAATGGCTAAGGACAGGTTTCACATGTTTACTACGTATTCAGAAATTTTGGAAATTATATGTAGAAAATGAAGTGTATTCAAAAAGTTAGGTTGGTGTGCCCTAAATAAACTTAACGTTTTACGTTTACCGTTAATGTATTTAGAAACTAGAAATTTATACGCAGGAGCGTGTCTAACTTTTCGTTTTTAAGGGGGATTAATCCCCCCCCCCCTTCTCCCTCTCTTTCTTCCCCACCCGGGAAAGAAAAGGGTTTCTATTTCCCAGTTGCATGCATGCTTTATTTTGATAACAAATTGTGAAATTATGATAAAAAGGAAGGGAAATACATTAAAATGTTGGAAAATTTGTAAGATTTTGGCAACAGTTCCTGAAAGTTTCTTGAAATTGACGGGGATTTCCCGAAAAGTGACATAAATGATGAAATTTCCTGGAAATTTAATTGAATTTCCGGGAAATTGAATATTTCACGAAAAAAAGGAAATTTCGAAAAAAATAAAGGGGATTTCCCGAAAATTGATTAAGACTTCCTTAAAATTCATGAAAATTTTGCGGAAGTTAAAGACAATTTTCTGAATATGAAGAACATCTTCTGAAAATGAAGAAAAGTTCCCGATAATTCAAGGAGAACGAGAACACAATAATGAATTTCATTATGAAAAATAGAGGCATATAGAATATTTTTTATCAATCAATAGCAGAAAAACAACTGATTATAAACTTATATATTTCTCTCTGACATTATTTTAATAAAGCCTTTGATAAAGTCCTTGACTGATGTCAAAAATGTGCTCGGAAGTTTCCAAAAACCTGGTCAAGTATTCTTAGTTGCTTATATTCAAAGCATCGCAGAAATCGATATTTTGAAATCAGTTTCCAATAATGACCATGAAGTTTGTTATATTTAGTAATCGAACAAAAGCTGCCTGTCAAAAAGGCGGTGAATTATCAAAACAAGCCTACAATAACTGAGAACTGACCTTCGTTGCCTCGCTGTGGGGAGTTTTGCTTTGTACCGTCTAAATTTATTCTAAATTCAAAACGTATGTGTCACCAGTAAAGGATGTTTTCTTAACCTCTCTGAAAAGAAAGACGAAAATCTATAATATAAATATTCAGAATTTTAATATGAATCAACTACTTTTTTTAGGCTACACCACGATTTTTTTTGTTGAAGGACTTTGATAATCAAAAAAAGATAATTGATGGCATGTTTACTACGCCTTTCTGTATATAATACACATGTCTAAAACACATTTCATAAACGTTACATTATTCTGGCAAAAATGCATTTACAATATTAGTTTGTTAACGTTTGCGTGTACTCCACAATCCTATTACCAAAGTTATCAACTTTTTTAATCTGAATCGGCAATTTCCGGAAAACTAATTGAAATGTCACATGGCCTAAATTCACGTGTCCATAATGGACCAATGGTAGCATCTTATCAACCAATCAAAACTGGAGGATTCTTAACCGTCTGCACAATAGAGTATGTCCATGTGACGTCATCATAAGCGTACGGGAGGGGGACGAGGAAGCTGAAGCCACCAGTCTCCCCTACGGGCAGCATATACGCATTTTTCGGGCATTTGTTTTTGACAATTTTCTGATAGATAGATAAACGTACAAAAGTAGTTATATTAAAAATTTAAAGAGATTTCCCGAAAAATGCCGCAAAATGAAGAAAATTTCCCAAAAATTGAGGAAAATTAACCATATGTTCCTAAAAAAGGAACACAATTTTCCCCAAATTGATAAAAATTTACCCCAAATAGAAGCAAAGTTTTCGAAAATTGCACAAGAAGGGAACTTCTCAAAGATTTAGTGATTTCCCAAACATTGAAGAAAATTTCCAAAAATTCCTAAAAATTGCCCAAAAATCCCAAACAAATTGCCCCAAAATGAAGAGATTATTCCGAAAATTGCATGAGAATGAAGGAATTCTTGTAAAGATTAGAAAAGATTTCCTGAAAATTGACCAAATATTTCCCGAAAAAGAAGACAATTTTCCGAAAATTTAAGAAAAGCTACCGAAAATCGAAGAAAAATTGTCCCAAAATGAAGGAAATTTCCGATAATTTGCACGAGAATGAAGGAAATTCCCAAAGATTGAGAGATTTCCCAAACATTGAATATTGAACATTGAATATTTCTCGAAAATTTGCATCAAACGTAACTAAGAATTATCTAATGGTAAACAAGTATGACCAAAAAAATATCAAGGGGGTAGGGGAGCATGCCCAGCTCCTCTGCATTCGCCCCTAAATAACATACCGGGAACCACGAAACTTATCCTTCAGTTTTTGCACGACTATGTACAAACATGTATGCTTTTCTTGGATTTTTCGGACGTCATATGGACGTCACACGTAGCTGCAGTACTTCTTGGGTGGGTTTTTATGTAACGCTCACAATACACGAATTACGCTTACTAACAATTTGAAAACACTTTCAGTAATCGAAACAAAATAGAATTGCAAAAATAACCATTTTTGTTAAGCAAAATAACCAAAAATGGATGTGTTTTCGTTTGAGCAATGTTCAGTTTTTATATGAACTGATGTAGATGCCAACACGTGGAGGCAAACCAAGAGCGTATTTTACTATGCGCTCTTTGTTTGTTTACAATTCCTTAACCAAGGATTGGATTATTTTCTGCACCGTGCGCGGATGACGTCTGTGCGTAATCTATTATGGGACCAAGGGTATGAAAAATGTCTTTAAAACGCTCATTTATACGTGGCCAATAGATAAAGGTAATACGCGCGCGCATTGTTGCTAACATTTTCCATCCAGCAGTTGCAGCTGAGTTGGGTTACAAAAGGAAAAGTTTCCCAGCACTTGATTGGTCGAAGTACTGTAGAAATCGCGTTTTATTAAACTGGTTTAAAACGGTATATAGGTAATGTTTTTTATGATTTTCTTAATACTACTTCTAACATAAAAAAAAAAAAACCATACCTATTGATATGATGTACATGCAAGTGAATTTTTACCTCACTGACCTAGGCATGAGAAATTAAAACTTGAGATAAAATATCAATTTGCCCTCAGTTGCTTGTTTGATTTTGATTTTATGTATTTGTGCATCTTTCTTGATTTTCCAAATCTAATCATATTTACAACAAATCTACCAGTCTATAAAAATACCTAAAAGTTTATGGAGGGCAGGAGTCGAATAAACATTTAAGCATTTAGCATTTGAGTGTACAAAAGTGTATGAATATCGGAATAAGGTTTTCCAGCTTTAGATTTGTGGTTGATGCTACACATTCGATGTATAAGTTTGTAGCCAGCTCAAAAACTTTGTAAATAAATTTTAGTTACTGGGAATGATCAGCAAGTTCATTTTCGCTATACATTTTGATAGGAGGAGTGGAGAAAACTCTAAAATGTTTGGTCGGAATTTGCTGCGCCCTTCAATAAGTACTATAGACAAATGAAAAACAAACGATTTGTAAATACCAAGGACAGTTATTCATGTTTCACACATTGAAATAATATTCAAATTCTTAAATAACTTGAAAAAGAAAGCTATAAAGCCGTGCATCGTTAACTTTAGTTACGTATGTTTTGTTTTCCCATATCAAATCTATAGAGCTTTAATCAATCATTTATACAACGCATTTTACTCTCCACAAGAAGTGGGCGCTCATAGCTGTAATCTGTGATATTTTTGCAGGCAGCAACTGATTTATTAGCCTACCTATTGCTTACGCCTGACAATCGATTGCAAGACCTCAAATTGCATATATTAATACATTTTGTGAAAACATTCCAAGCTTGAAGATTAGACAAAATTACATTTGACGCGAAAGTTTTAGCTATCTTTAACAAAAGAAGGGTTGGTTGGAAAATTACGCTGAGATGCATGATCATTGAGGGTAAACATTCCTTTATTGTAAAGAAGGCAGCGTATTTGAAAATCGTAAATGAGTAATTTAGTCTCAAGTATTTTATGAAAGATTCCATTGCACGCCCGTGCCAAAAAATTTCCAACAGTCTAAATCATTTTACCAAATTTTCCTTCAAAATTATGTTAACAATTTCCTAGTGCTGGGAACGCTTAAGGAATTTAGGAATTTACAATTACGACACCTAAAAATGTACCACACAATGTCACTGTCGACAAATCTTGTAATGCAAATACAAACAACATACCACTAGTTAAGCATACTCGATGAAGATAGATGAATAATAATCACTAATATGTGATTCGCTAGAACTTGACTGAGATTTCTATTGTGTCGTGTGTTCATTCATACGTGGCGTTACACGTCAGTTTCTGCATATAATAATACAGCTTTGCGAGAACTCGCAATGACACTTTTAGTAACAGATTCTTTTCAAACGCAAACGATTAACGAGTAACTCGCTATTCGTTCCGAGCACTAACAATTTCCTAATAAAAATAAAGCATGCAATAGAGAAGTTGAAATCCTTTCAGGGAGGAAATTGGGATTAAAGAAGTGGGTGGGTGGGTCATCTCGCTGGGATTGAGACTGAGGGGTGATTGGGGGATCATCTCGCTAGCGTTGGGATTTGGTTTTAGGGGTGGGTGGGTCAGTTCGCTCAGATTTGGATTGGGGGTGGGTGGGTCAGCTTGATTAGATTGGGATTGCGAGTGAGTGGGTCAGCTCGCTGAGACAAGGATTTCGAGTGGATGGGTGGGTTAGCTCGCTTGGATTGGGATTGTGGGTAGGTGGGTGGGTCAGCTTGCTCGGATTGGAATTGGGGGTAGGTGGGTGGGTCAGCTCGCTCGGATTGGAATTGGGGGTAGGTGGGTGGGTCAGCTCGCTCGGATTAGGATTAGAATGGGGGGTGGGTGGGTGAAAAACAATTTGAACATTACCTTCCATAATTGTTTTAATCGAGCAAAGTATACTTGTACAACGTTTAGAAGCACGTTTCCTTATATTAATTCACGATATGACGCTTGTTTCAAAATCTGAGTATTTGTTCTAGCTTTAGAAATATGAATGATTAATTATCTCATCACCCACATATACATATATGTAAGGATGAGATGTTGTAGTCACTTTGCTGTATAGGCAAATAACTGCCTATACCTCCAACACTACATGACCCCTCACCCCTTCCCCAACCTTCCTTGACGGGACAAAACGGGACACAATTTGGTCATTTTTACCTCTGTCCGTGGGTTTTGTGTGTATGTGTATGTGCATGTACATGTGTGCGTATGCAACAATTAATTATGTGTCGCCTATAACTCACAAACTGTAATACACACATGAACCAATATAAGTGGACGGGTACCCCTAGGGTACCCCTGGCCCGGATTTTTATTCTCCAAAGTTTTAGGGTACAAAGGTCAAAGATCACAGGTCAAATGAAACACATTTTTGGTGATGGCTGTACCAGAAAGTGTGACGTCATTCGGCCTATATTTCATATAGGCCGAAGGCCGAGAGTCGAAACTCCTATACCTCGGTGCGTGATACTTTTTGTTCGTCTTCCATCCATGTTGGTTCCAAGTGAGGGCAGTAGAGAGTCAACAATTTGAAAATAAAAAATTAATTACAATTATAATTGAACAAAAAAATGTTAAAAAATTGTATAAAAAATATTATTATTACAAATTAAGTATTTTTGAATATTTACTTGTATGAAATTTTGATAAAAACATTGACAAATATGGACACTAAAATTATAATTAGGAAACTTAAGAAATATTTTTCCTACAGTACATACAGAACTGAATTAACGCGCTACGCGCTTGCTGCACGCGTACACTGACAAACTACAAAATTACACTTGCAAGCTAAAGGTGGATACGTCACTAGCTTAGGCCAAGTGACCCGCTAAGTGGAAACCTAGGCCTAGTCGTTAGACACTGTTCAGTGTTAACAAAACCAATCATGGATAAATGTTTAATGAATCAAAAGCTTACTTGAACTGTTGTTAGTGTTGATCCCTGTAAATTTGATTTGCTATTATGCAATAACCTAGTATACCTAACGCTCAGTCGGTAGACAAAGACCTTTTCACAAAAAGACAGGGGGGCCTAACTTGTCAGGCTGTCGTCCGGTGCTGCAACATATTTTTTACAATACGTCTTGTACAGGTGCGTACGGTTAAATACGATACGCATGTACGTGAGATTCGAATGGACGCACGATATTATTTAAATTTCGCACGCGAAGCCAGGTGTTTATACACAAAAATTTATAAAATTAATAATTAGTAAGGCTTAAAAATACACATTTTTCCAATATAAATAGATACAATTACATCATTATTTACAATTTAAAAAACGTACAATTTAAATTATATTTTTTTCATTTCAAGTACGAATCTGTTTTTTATATATTATTTTATACGTTTTGTTCGAGGTAGAAAGTTCTACTGCCCTCAGTTGGAACCAACATGGGTGGTTGACTTAAAAAAGTATCACGACTCTGTAACACTGTAGGTATAGGAGTTTCGACTCTCGGCCTTCGGCCTATACGTAAGTATAGGACGAATGACGTCACGCTCTCTGGCTGTACCTTTTGAAGGAATTACTTGGTTATCTTTAGAAATAACATAGGTGGGTTAGGTTTTACATTGGTTGAAAGGTCATGGGTCAAAGGTCAAATAAGTATTTTTTATGCAAAATTTCGCGCCATTTTAAACTAAAAAAGTACAGGACCTATTCCAATCCTATGTTGTATCATGATACCTTGGCACATGAATTTGTGTCCGGTAGACTCTGGGGTTAAAAGGTCAAAGAGCTATTGACCACTTTTCACCCTTTCCCCTATAGCTATGGAATGGTAAGTGTGATGTGCGCATGAACGGTGTCATACAGTAGGGTACGATAAAGCGTAACATTTCATATGTTGTATCATTGATTAGGGTCAAGGGTCAGGGTTCACAGGTCAAATATGTGATTTTAAGGAGGTAATTTTGTACTTATTTGTACATTTCTGTGCCACTTTTAATTCTGAAAGTGCAAGACCTATACCAATTCTATGTTTGTATCATGATACTGTGGTACATGAACTTGTGTTCCGTAAACTCTGGTGTCAAAGGCCAAAGACTATGTGTCGAAGGTCAAATAAGTGTTTTTTATGCACAATTTTACACCATTTTAGACTCAAAAAGTACAAGACCCATACCAATCCTATGTTTTACCATGATACCTTCGTACATGAATTTTTGTACCGTAGAGTCTGGGGTCAAAAGGTCAAAGAGCTACTAACCACTTTTCAACATTTTCCCATATAGTTATGAAATGGTAAGTGTGACGTAAGCATGGATGGTGTTATACAGAAGAGTATGATAAATTGACACATTTTAGAAGTTATTTTAGGGATTAGGGTCAAGGGTCAGAGGTCAAATATGTGATTTTGAGGAGTAATTATGTACTAATTTGTACAATTTTTGTGCCACTTTAAATTTGGAAAATGCGAGACTTATATTAATCCTATGTTTGTATCACATGATACATCAACTTGTGTCCCATAAACTCTGGTGTCAAAGGTTTAAAGTTCGAAGGTCACAAAGCTAGTGTCCCCTTTTACCCATTTCCCCCTAAAGTTATTATTATTAGCTATTTCCCCACTATGCTGTATGCTTAAGGTGATGAGATCAGCAACTCTATTGTTATTATTAGTATTATTATTGTTATTATCATTATTATTATTATAATTATTATTATTATTATTATTATTATTGATGTTATTATTATTATTATTATTATTATTATCATTATTATTACTTTCCGTAAATATCATTAAAGTGCTAAATCATAAATAAAGGTATTAATTGAGTTGTACACTCATTTGACAAATTAAACGCAAAAATATGGTCACGTGGAGTATTTTTGTTAACGTAACAATGAATCCTCCCCAAGAATAAAATCAAACGTTTACAAATTAACATATCGACTTTTTTTAAATAATTGTCACCGAAAAATAGACAAGAGAGATAATGTCATGATTTGTAATATACAATTACACATTTCTGATTATTATATGAGACTATATGAGGCAATGACACCATTCAAGTAGCGCAGGTCCCTCACTTATTTTATCATTAAAACATACATACCGTCGTCTATTTTGATGACTTTACTAAAGAAATTTTTCTCTTTACAGGTTTCACTCAGAATGTCACCAAAAATCTTCGTGGGAAATGGCTTATGTAAGGAACGGTGATTCTGACGGACAGCACTGGGCCTTCATTTCCATTCCTACCTGCTGCTCTTGCGGGACAGACAGAACCGCATCATGACACTGGGCATATTCTACACAGTATCTCATATTTATTATTTCATTCTTTTTTAATACTCACTCCCCAAGTAAAGGACAATTAAAATTTTGCAAAGGGTGGATCTTGAATGCAACTACTGGTTGAGTTCGGAAAAACTTCACATTAAAAAGCTGAAAATCCCATAGCCATAAACGGAGGAATGAAAATAATAGAAGCCGTATAGCTATTCGAATGGCTTGCTCCTTCTCACTTTTTTGTTTTCAATTGAAGATATTATCTTCGTCATATTGACGGCCATTTATAGTGTGTTGGATGACGTACGGCGACAGACGATTTGTTGCTTGTCATATGACAGTGCAATTTAGAAACGTAGCTTGATGCACGCAAATACAATGTAACTTACCGCTACTTCGAGCGATAAAAACTACATTTAGCAAAACGATATTGATTGAAGCCTCTCCTCCACGCAACTCACCCTCTCTATGAATCCGATATTGTCTTACTTTTGACTTAACAGCAGCGGATTTTTAAATAAAAAGGAGGGGAAGGGACGATCTCAGATACTCCATTTTATTTATTTTGATAAAGAAATATTAAAAATATAAAATTTATATTATTGTTTCGTTATTTACCTTCCATTTCGCTCGTCAGGCCCTTGTATGAAATATGCAAGTTGGCCAACCAGTACCGCCATTTTTGAAAAGTGGTTGGCGATATGGCCTACAATTAGATTCACAATATAATTTTAGTCAAAAGAAGTATGTCAAACTAGGTGTGAAGCACATGGTCAACGTGTTCAGATATTATCAAAGATAATTACACAAAAGAATAACATTATCCAGAGATTCTTATTACAAAGAATAGCAAAAATAAATGTGGATGTCAGATAATATGTGTTGCTTGTTTTATTTACGATAATCCAGTTAAATTAACCTTAAGCACAAGAAGAAACATAAGAGACAAAGAAGAAATCAACCAAACAGTGAATAAAGTGTTAAAGATTTTATTCCGTTGAGAAGATATTCAGATACAGCATAGGTATATCAGAATTATTATTTGTGAATGAATATGGGGACAGAAAAACTCTACCGGTAAAAATATAAGAAACCTTGACAAAATTTCATCACTAAAAATATTTTTACATAAATTTGAACTATTATTCAAAATGTGACGGTGGGTATCCTCAGTCAGTAACTTTAGATTGCAGTCAGTTTCATAAATCTGTACAAACATAGTATTTCCCGACGAAGCCAAGATTTTACAACAGTGTCCTCACGTTTTGTTATCGATCATATCAGATGGACTTGTGTAACCATTTTACTGATCCGTTGATCAAAACCACATAAATGTTTTACCCACTCAGTCGTCTTAAATGTGAAATTGACCACTTATGTTCTAAAAAAATATTCCTGTTTAACATACTATTCCTGTTCTACACACTATTCCTGTTCTACACACTACCCCAGTTCTCCATAACACTCCTCTTCTACACATTACTCCTGTTCCACACACGGTTCCTGTTGTACACACTACTCATATCATAAATACTACTTCTGTTATACAAAGTGCTCATATTCTACACACAATTAATCCTTTTCTACACATTGCTCATGCTCTATGCACTACTAATGTTATATAAACTACTCCTGTTCCACACTGTGCTCATATTCCACACACAGTTGACCTGTTTTACACACTGCTCCTGTTCCACATACTGCTCCTGTTATACACAGTGCTCATATTCTACACACAGTTGATACTGTTTTACACCCTGCTCATGTTCTACACGCTACTCCTGTTCCACACACGACTCCTCTTGTACACACTACTCCTGTTCTACATACTACTCACGCTCACTGTCCTCTTCGGGCCATGTGCCCCATAAGGCTGCAGTGCACTCTTTCCTGTCTCTGGTAACGTGTCTAGCTTCATTCCAAGAATTCCACCTTAGATCCTCTCTTTCCTTCGCTACCGTTCTTCTCCGTGTCGTTCTTGTGCGTCCTACTTCTCTTCTCCCTTCTGGCTTCCATGTCGATGCTGTCATGCACTGGCTGTCCTCTTTCATTCTTAATACATGCCCAATCCACCTCTATCTTCTCATTTTTACTTCGTTGCTAATTCTCCTTTGCTTAGTAAATCTTCTCCACGTCTCACGACTGTTTAAGAAAACTGACTTAACAATAAAGTTAAATAATCAAATCTTTGTTTTGACTGAACATATATTTTAGCTTTATATCTTCTTTAATTTCATGAAAGATTTTTTGCTTTAGAAATTTTGTTAACAATACCTTCTCCACCACTACCTAATATGTTAACAGTTGCTCCTATACTTGTATGTACCTCTTTCAGATGTTCATTATTAATTCGTTTTGTCACAGCATCTACTATATACTTTCATGAGTTCAGTCTTATTCTTACTTATTCTTAACCCAGTTTGTGCAGCATATTGGTTTAGCCTTGTTAGTTTTGTTTGCATATATTGATAAGTAGAGGAGATCCTAACAATGTCATCTGCAAACTAAAGGTCTTCTAACCTTGACATAAACCTCCATCTTATTCCATTACTATTGGCTTCAGTTGTATTACGCATCACCCAGTCCACTATCATTGGACAAATTAAACTAGACATTACATCGTCTTGTTTGACTCCGGTCTTAAATTGAAACCATTCAAACACCACCCCTTCATATATTACAGCACATTCATTACCTTCATAAAGTATTTTAATCATTGTGTTGATTTTGTGTGGGATATCATAAGCTGCCATTATTCCCCATAGGCTCTCCCTGTGTACTGAGTCAAAAGCTTTTCCGAAGTCAGCAAAGGTAATATAGAGGGTTGACTGTCATTCGACGACCTGTTCTGATATGTTGCGAAGTACGGATATTTGTTCGGTGGTATTCCTTCCCCTTCTAAACCTTGCTTGTTCAACTATCAAGCTTGCTGTCAATCCCGTTTCTTATTATATCGATCAAAACTCTCCCAAACACTTTGCTATGCACTAATGTTAAGGTAATACTTCTCCAATTGTCACAGTTGATAATCATCACCCTTCTTTGAGACTTTCACAATCAGCCCCTGTTTCCAAGATTTTGGCATTATTTCTGTGTCCCATATTGTCCCATATTATTTTTGTGTCCTGAATAAGTCCTCTAGCCATTTTTCCGTAATATGGGTATCTGTTTTTAGCATTTCTGTTGCAATATTATCCTTACCGGCAGCCTTGTTCTTCTTTAACTTCTTCATTACATCCTTTATTTCGAATCTAGTAATATAACTAGTGTTGATTTCTTCTATTAAAGGATCACAAGTAATATCTGCTACCAGATTAATAGATATTGGTCTGTTTAAAACACCATCAAAATGCTCTCTGCATCCCTCTCTCTCTTGACCGTCTCATCAGTCAGTAGTCCTCCAGATTTATATCTTGCTGCATTTCCTGTTCTGCCTCTTCCGTTGCATAATGTCTCAAAATGATAATGTCATAAAGCTCTTTCATTCTATCACTACCCGCTGCCTTTTCAGCAGAAGTTGCCACGTCATCTACCCACTTTGTTTTGTTCTTCCTTATGTTTCTCTTGACTTATTTATACATAGCCATATTTGAAAGCCATGTTCAACTTAAAACAGCCGTTTGTTTGAAGCCTCTGCCAAATTCATTGACATAACTAATTAATAAATGACTAAATAACAGTCAATATATTTTTCAAAGGGTATTTTTATCCCAGATTTCAGATGTATTCATAATCAAATGTAACTAGTTTGATGAAATGTGATTTTAATAATAAAACAACGACTGGAATTTCATTTTTAAGGCTACAAAAAGTGTAACAATTTTACCCTGATGTAACTTTTTGATTTTGGTTTTGTTTTTGCAGGGGGTGGATTGTTAACAAATTTCTCTTGCCATTTTTAAGAGTTTTATGACCAAGGGATGCAAGGCTTTCTAAATAAAAATTAAATTTCAACAAAATTTGAGGTGTTCCCTATGCAGCCTAACACCAATGATTTCCCCTATGGTTGTCATTTTAAGTGTGGCCTATACGTGCGTTGATGTTTATTGTGTTCCTCCTTCAGTCAGACTACTCTGTTAGTCTACCAAAGACAACAGTGAGCTTATCTCCTCGATATCTTCTCACATTGAGTCTGTAGTTTCTTTTAAAATACACCTTTTGTGTAAAACTCTTAACAATACAATACAATACAATTTATTACATTGCTTTATGCCATCTGGCCTTTGTCACAAACATAAACGATAAATTAAATGGTACATGATTGAGGTTCTTACAACAAACAATAATCAAAGAGAAAGAAACAAACGTGTGATATAGTGTAATAACTGCAAAAATAAGTATTTAGAACTAGCTGATCATAGAATATTACATTTTGATCTTGATCTAGTTACGGGTTAAAAGAAATATTTCGTATAAATTCACAGCGGATTTCAGAAAAGAATGGACAAATTAAGAAAACATGATATTCATCTCTAACTTCTTTTAAATTGCAAACCTGACAAAAGCTCTGTTCATAAGTTGTATTATAATTGTTGACTTCAATTTCAAGGCAAGCACATCTGATTTTGGAGACCAACTTTTTAATTTAAAAACATTAAATAATAGGTATGGCTCTGCATAACTTTCTGTTTTGAATTATACATTTTCTTGTATGTAATGAATTTATTATAGCTTTTCTTTATATAACAAACACCTTACCGACTTTCATTGCTACGTTGTATTTTATCTTCTTTATGCGCTTTCCTAACATGCTAATCCTTGCTTTATATTCAAAACAATCTTGATCAAACCAATTTTGCGGCTTCAGAGGGTTTGTATTTCCCTTAACGCATTTTACACCATCAATCATCTTTAGTAAATCATTTGTTTGTGTCACTGCTACTTCAGGACTGTAATTCTCCAAATAAGCCATAATTTCCTTTACTGAATCCAATATAATATTATTCCCCAACTTTTCAGAATATTCATTATGCCTTTCTTTGTACCAAATTGATTTCATTAGAGGAACACAATCAATAAACTGTGATCGAACACCACTAACATTGGTATGGTGAGCACTATTTACGTAATTAATATCAAGCTTAGAGGTAAATGTGGTGAATCTAAAGCATCACCAACTATAAGATTTGTAATTACTTTGTTATCGAGCAACTTCTGAAATGCTATTATGTAATCAACGACACTTTTCCCCCTTGATAAAATGTACGTATAGCCTCCAGCTTCACTTACAGGGGGCAATCTACGTATAGCCTCCAGCTTCACTTACAGGGGGCAATCTACCATTACAAATACGCACGTTGGTACTTCTCCCGTTCTTCTGCATCAGTCAATTAACAAATTACCATAACAATTAAAATTCCTAAGGCATTGTTATCGTCCAGTTCAATAAAATCCGACAATTGAGCAGTTCTAGCATTCTAGCACTAAAGTCTCCAGCAAATATAAATGAGCATTCGTTATGCAAACTAACTAGAGCAACGATGTCATGCTTTAGTCTTTCAAAAAGATCACATCAGAAAATGATGAATTCTCAGGTGGCTTGTACAATGCACACAAATATATCGGCGGGTTGTTTACAGAAGAAGGAAGATGCATCTATATATGATTATCAATCAGGCCCAAAGTTCTGTACTCCCTGTAATTTCAAGCTACTCTTGTAAAACACAGAAACACCTCCAAAATTTATGTTAGTCCCCGAAATACGTTTCCTAAATGCTGAAAATTCGTTACAGCCCTCAATATTTATTTCGCCACTGCTTCATAGCCAAGTTTCCATAAAACAAATTACATCAAAAGCTGTGCAGAACTTCTTAAAATCGGGATTTTCATTTTTATTTTTTGCAAATACCTTCAACATTCAACACATTTTAATACATTTTAATACTAATTCTGTTACTCCCATAATTCTTGAGGATTTTTCTATGCTCTTGGGTAACGGTGGATTGTCTGTCAATTACGGACACTAAATTGGTCCGACAAAACTTATTGTTTGTACCAGTTCTTGAACGGTCATGGCTTGACCATCAATCTTTTTTCTTTTTTATGAAGTTGTTATTTTCGTCCCAGATAAATGCTTCACCCTCGATAATAAATTTATCAAAGCGAATTGTCTTTATCTCAAGCTTCCTTCATATAGGGCAGCAGTTTCTTTTGCAGTGCCTAGTTTGCTTTGTTAAGTCTTCGCTTACCCGAAATCTGGTACCTTTCAGTTTTTTGATCGCTTTCCTCAGCACGAGTTCCTTGTCCTTGAATTTCAAAACCTTGGCAATGATGGGCTGGGGTTTACCTTTCGGTTTTAGTCGGTGACATATTTGAAGAGTAATTGCATCAGCATTGAGCTCAAGTTTTTCCCCCATGAACGATTTCAATTTTGTTTCCGTTTCGGCGCATGGTTCTTTAGGGGTGTCTGGAATGCCAAAAAAAAAAAAAGATTTTCCCAAAGGAGAGGTGCTTTTAAGGTTCATCGTTTTTAAGTTCCAAGTCATGAAGTTTCTTCTTTATTTTGGTGTTATCATGTACCCATTCATTTTAAACGCCTTCAATGCTATCCAATCTTGTCTTTAATAAGCTCAAGTCATGGTAAATGCCATCGACTTTTGTATTCAAGTCAGTTCAGTGTTTGTTGATTTCTGTCAATATTGCAGGGAAATCAACTTCACCTTCATGTTTAACTTGATTAGCTCTCGTATTTCTGGGTCCTGGGTTAAGTTCAACATCTCCTGCTAGTAATAACAAAAGGATACATACCAAAGTATTTTTCAAAGTTAATGCATTGCAGATACCTGCGAATCCTGTAATACGGTTTGTAAGAATACCGCAGCTTAAAAGGAAAGCTTAGGCAGTCCGGAAGCATGTCTATTAATAGGAACATTTATAACACACAAGAATATTGAAGTCATGCAGCCATATTGTTCAGATGTTGCGATAAAATGTCATAGTTTATGATTTATGTAATTGAAATATTAAAAATCATTGTTTTAAAAAATATTTGAATTTTCAAAATAATGGTTTCGCGCCTAAAAGCCTAGCTCTATTGTCTATTTTATCTAATATTTCGAAAACGGCGTGGTGAACATATCAAATGGGAGTGGAAAAGTTGTAGCCGTGACAGTAATGAAAGTATTTTCATAAGTTTTAACTTTGCCCTAGAAAATACATTTTTCCCAGAAGTATTTCAAATTTGAAATATGTAACATTGCATAAGGCGTTGACGTTAGGATAGCAAAGGATTATAAGAAATATCACAAAATGGCGACTTCCATGTAGCAAAATGTTCCCATTAATAGGAACATTTATGTCCCCATTAATAGGCATGCTACCGGACTGTTAGGTTACAGTTTCCACGCCAACCACAAGAAAACTATTTAATTTTGCGTCTTCATTGTTCTGTTGATATTCCCATTTTGCAAACATCTATCCTCTGTATCCATATAATAGTACAGTCAATTTTTGCAAGAAAAAGGCAGTTGTTACCCTGAAAAAACGTGGAATTATCAGAAACTATGTTAAACGTGCTTCTTACCAATCAGACGCCCTCAAATGATAATAACGACAGATGGATAAAGGAATTTTCCGTGAATTTTCATTTTTATATATATGATACAGGACTATGAAAGAAATAATTTTGGTGTAAAATCCATATTGATATGTTTTTCGGTTTAGGAGTTATTACATTTCAAAGATTGCGCCACTGTTTTAAAAAGTGACATCACATATGGTCCTAACGTGACATGTATAACCGAGGCGTAGGAAGCGAGATATGGGAAAACTACCACCGGTTGGGAAGTTAAACAAAGGAATTATCAACAATAAAAAGAAAAAATGGTCAAATTGAAGGAAAACTTGGGAAAATTATTGGTAATTTTGATAAAGATTCGTCAGCATTTTTCAAAAATGAAAGAAATTTCCCGAAAATTGAAGAACATGTTACGAAAATGGAGGGAAGTTTCCGAAAATTACTTTCCAAACATTGAAGAAATCTCTGGAAAATGAAAACAAAATCCTCAAAATTGTAGGACTATTCCGAAAATGTAAGGAGATTTCCCAATTGGCAGAAAGATTTGATGAATCTTAATATACCAGTGTATTTTTCTGCTTTTCTGCAACCGGAAAAATTGGGAGTTCCCCATTCCCCCGCCGAGAGGTGGTCTTTGGAATGTTGGGGGTTCTTCTTCCCCCCCCCCCCTCTCTCTCCCCTTCTTCCCCCCGCCGAGAGGTGGCCCTTCCTAGTATACGTTTCTCGTAATTTGGGTAGCAGAAAATTGCTTAACATCATGTCAAATACACAATAGAAATTAGTTTAGAAAAATGATTAGATGATCTCATTCTGCCCGGCTGCCCGGTGTACAATATTTTTTGAACGGACGTCGCTTTTTTTCAGCTCATACAACTAGAGTATGTGCGTCCCAAAAAATCTCCAAAGCCTCTTTATTCCGTTCAGGAGATGGATTTTTAAAGATTACCCAATTGCATTATAAAGTTTTTGTACAGTATGATGAATTCGTGTATGGTGATGTCATAGAGGCAATTCCATTGCAAATTTTTATTTATTTCTTTGAACGTTAATTGGTTGTTTCTGTATGATTAGAGACAATTTTCCAAACGTTATTGAAGTAGGGTATATTTGGCAATGTATATAAATATCTATCTTTCATCAATTTAACTTTCATCAATTTATTTTCTAGCAGGTATTACTAATACAAAAAGGTGATAGATTTGAATTAAATACATAAACTATGTGAAAAAATGTGTTGCTGTGATGTCATAACGAGCATTTTTCTTTTCGTTTATTGGCATTTTTAGTGAACCCTAAAATTTGAATATCTCCTGGTAGGATTAATATATCAACATGAGTTTTGTACTAAATTGTTTCTAAAACAAATCTGGGAATACTCCTTTAATATTTACACAATCACCGACAAACCAAAGAATTACCGACTCGGAAGTGACATCGCTAGTATGTATCGGAACATTTGTTGAAACGATATTCCCTCTTTAAAGCAGAATCTAGTACGCAAGCTAGCATTTCCTGTTTTCCTCGACCTTTTCCAACTTTGATTTCGCAGTTTCTATTTAATTACATGCAGTGTTTTAAATGTTTCACCGAGACGTACGTCAAGGAAAGGAATATTTAACATAGTTCCTGAAACGCATGTAAAATGAACATATAACTCGTAATTTTTTTTTTCCTTTGCACCCTGAAAATGAAGATTTTAATTGTGATATTTTGAGAAATAAAACAATTATTCTATGATTTTTAAAAGAGTTTTCCGTATTTCCATTTGTTTAGGCTTATCCGTTCCGTCTATCATGAACGTATTCACATATAGGCCTATTGGACACGGTCACGTGGGTAAAACACTTCAAGCGGAATCTAGTTCACGACTCCCCGTCTTTGTCAATGATAGCATCAAAGTAGATCTAGAATAGGCCTATTAGGAATATCTTTATCATTTTACAAAGTATCAATTGATATCCAACAATAATTGTATGACGTTAATGAACGAGTCTGGGAATATCA
>JAIGNY010003554.1:577500-585000 GCA_020152595.1 Chiridota heheva
TCCAATCTAGGGTGAAGTTTCCGGGAGCAAAACCCTCCCCCTCCCTTCCGAAACCCTGCATTTCTTGCGATTTAAATCGCACAAAATTGCCTAATATTGTGTCAAATCTAAGGTCGAAGTCCTGGTACCGAGCGCCCACAGAGCGAATTAAGTTTAGCGCCGGTTTTTGGCGTGACTTTGGTATCAAATCAAATTTTTGCTTAAATTTATGTTATTTCCACACTTTAGGTTAGTTAAAAGAAATATACATACACATCAGGAATATACCAGATATGATTTTAATGTTTATGATGTAAGAATAAAGCTTTGATAGAAAATATTTAGAACGTTTGTTTTGAAAATTATACAAATTGCAGAAGTTGAGAATAAAACGTATATAAACGTATATGAAAATATATTCTCAGGACAATTTCGCCACCCCTATGAGAATTCGGCGCCCTCTCACAAAGCTTCACTGGGAGCAGTTTTCCCCTGCCCCATGCCACCACACCACTGCAGTAGAGATACGTATCACATGCAGACTATTTTTTCGCGTATATCAGCGATATCAATCGAATTCTTTGTCATGCATGACTTAGTATGCTCAATGTCACTATTCCCATATTTTTGACATAAACATTTTAAACGCTGTCATTACCTTCGCAATTTCTGCGTTGATACATGGAGCTATTAACTGAAGTTGATACGATCCACTTTTTCTCAACTTGTTTCCCAATTTGTGACTGGTGACACGTTGCAACGAAACCAATCAAGCGTATGCATATCGATGTCAAGAAAACGCGCTTCCAAAAAATATTGTGTCTTTATGTATTCTATCATATTTTGTCCTGCGATTTTGTGGCTTATAAACAAATGGATTATGAGGAAAGTAGCAAAACAGACTCTAGTAAGAGTAATTAAAATTTACTACCTGAAGAAAGTTCGAGGAAAAATAATTTGAATAGTACACAACTTAAATAAATTTTCTTTAGAATACATAAAGATTGCTAAGAATGTGAGGATGTGGGCGCCATCTTTCTGCAGTAAACTTACTACACCAGTCATTTTTAAAAGGTGAGACAGAACTTGCCTCCACTTCTTTCCTAATTTGTACCTTTTGTAGGGTGATTTTTTGCATCTTGATTTTGTGATCATCATCATCATCATCATCATCATCATCATCATCATCATCATCATCATCATCATCATCATCATCATCATCATCATCATCATCATCATCATCATCACCCTCCTCCTCCTCCTCCTCCTCCTCCTCCTCCTCCTCCTCCTCCTCCTCCTCCTCCTCCTCCTCCTCCTCCTCCTAAAATACTAAATGTAATTATAAAATATATATATATATATATATAGATACATATATATATATATATATATATATATATATATATATATATATATATATATATATATATATATATATATATATATATATATACATATATATATATATATATATATAAAATATATATATATATATATATATATATATATATATATATATATATATATATATATATATATATATATATAAAGTAATAAGATATAATATAAGTAAAAATAGAGATAAACTGAAAGGATTGAGGAACAATACATCTACACCAATAAAATATTAAAAGGTAAAATAACTTCTATAAGTACTTTGAAATTATGATTTAAAAGAACATATGGTAGTAATAGACTGTACAAATAAAAAATTTACATGCTGACATTAGAAAATAAAGGTAAGAACTTTAATTCAAAGCATGCAGCAAAATAATAATAAGGTCGAATATAAATACAAATAGAGAATAGGTAAAAGAACTTCTATAAGTACTTTCAAAATTATGATTTAAAAAGAACATACGGTTTTTATAGACTGATAGACTTAGCGATAAATGAAGATAACTATATAAAAAAGGAGATAGAGAAATGGTAATACAAAAATTTAGGTACAGTAAAAGAGACTTTAAAACCTAAAACATAAAAAAATCAAATGTCAAACAGCAACCTTTAAAAGATGTGTTTTTATTAGAAAAAATCAAAAGCGGCAAAACAATCGGCAATTTTTTTTTTTGTTTTCGTAGGCAACGTATTCCACAGAGAAGATCCTGCTCTAGCAAAAGCTCTGTCACCAAAGAATTTTGTAGAGAGTACGAGGCACAACCAAATATATATATATCATTATTGGACCTTCAAGATTTTCATATAATTAGATCTGAAAGTAGCTAGGTGCCATATTGTGTAGAGATTTAAAGACATACAGAAGTATTCTGAATTGAATTCTGAATTTCACAGGTAGTCAGTAAAAAGCAAGCAAGGTAGAAGAGATGTGATGAAATTTTGGTACATTTTGAATCAATCTTGCTGCAGCATTTTTAATTTTCTAAAATGTTTTGATTTGATGAATTGGAAGACCAAAAGAGAATTGCAGTAATCAATATGAGTAGTGACAAAAGCATGGGCAATAGTCTGAGTTGAATCGTTTGATAAGTACTTGCGGATACGCTTTAAATTGCGCAATTGAAAGAATGCTTTTTGACAATTTTTTACAATATCTGAATATGGGTATCCATGGACAATTCGTTGTCAACCACATACCAAGATTCTTTACACTGCTCACAGGTTCAATTTCAGACAGCCCAACATGTAACCATGTTACATGTAACAGTTGTGACCTTTGAATGAGAAATTCCGTTTTATTATCATTTATAGAAAGTTTGTTAGAAATCATCCAGGATTTATTGTCATCCACACATCGTTCAAATGATTTTACGGCACGATTTTCGCATAGTTGGTCATCTGGACGAAAAGAGAGATAAATATGTGTGTCATCTACACCGTAGCTGTGGGATGTTGGTAGATGGTGGGAGATTATTTGAAATAGTTTACTTGTGTAAAGAACAAATAGTATCAGTACCAGATACGATCCTTGTGGCACCCCATATTTAAGGTCAAAGTTGTTGATAGCTGCCCCTTGATAACAGCACGTTGCTGGCGGTAAGAAATATAGGACTGAATCCATTCGAAGGGTTTACCAATCACACCAAAGTCATTTTTTATTGAAATATTGAACACATTTTAAAATGTTAAAATAAGGAAAATATAAGGACTCAGGGACATGCCTGACGGACACCCCTTGTAGTCTTAAACGTAGCAGATGAGTAACTATTATTTATAACACAGACACTCTTTTTAGAATAATAAGTCTTTATTCACCAACGAAACCTTTCTCCAATTTTTGTTTTTTCCAGGCACCCAAAAATAAAGTCCCACTCCACTCTGTCGAAAGCCTTTTTAAAATGAATACCTTTATTATCAAGGTTCGAACGGTAGTCAACGAGATCGAGAATAAAACAGATATTTTCACCAATAAAACGATGTTTAATGAAGCCTGTCTTATACGGACCAAATATATTTTTCAAAATTACTTTCAGTCTTGAGGACATTGCCTTTATAGCTTAAAGTTGATGTATTTAGCAATGAAATTGGACGATAATTCTTAACAAAAACAGGGTCTTTACCGGGCTTTGGGATCAGAGTAATAATAGCACGACTTTGATTACTCGACAAGTGAGCATTATCATAAGACAAATTCAAGGCATATGTTACAGGGGCCAAACACGCTTATAAAATCGGCTGTCAGGCCATCGCTACCGGGATTAAACAGTTTGGGAGCAACCCGAACAACTGGGTGCTTTGAAATACCCAAAAAATTGAGTACTTTTATGTATTACGTCATCGTATGAGCCTACACATTTGACTAGCCCACACTAAACATGTGGGTTTCTCATTTTTTGCTCTGGATTGTCCAAAATTTCAATGGATATTCTGAAATTTTGGAGACGGATAGTAAATAGACATTAAAAACCTTTTGCCACTGTTTTTGAAATTCATTGTCCCCTTTTTGAGAAAATGAACAAAACAGACTGCCCATAATCTGCTTGATTGATTTTCTCAAAAAAGGAACCGTGAATTTCAAAAAGCAGCGGCAAAAAGTTTTTAATATATATTTGCTACCAGTCTCCAAAATTTCAGGATATACATTTTGGACAATCCAGAGCGGAAAATGAGAAACCCAATATGTTTAGTGCAGTCTAGTCAAATGTGTAGGCTCATGCAATGACGTAATACATAAAGGTAACCAATTGTTTGGGTATTTCAAAGTACCCAGTTTTTCGGGCTGCTCCCGAACTGTTAAAGTAAATATCACCCTCTTAAACTCATCGATAGAAAGGCACATTTATTTGCATCAGTAATACTAAGTTTTTTGTTTTTATGAATAATCTGAAAAATACGGTCTGTCGAGGTGACATTCTTACTATACAGCTCTTCATAAAAAACATTTCAATTCATTCAAAATAACCTTAAGCTTATTCTCAGTAAAAAGATATTACCATCACCGTTCGTAAGCTTGTGCATCATGACATTGCAATCCATGTTACGTTTTTCTTACTTTTTGTTGTTGTTAGGTTTTAGAAATACTTGGAATTTTAAATCATATAAATGCAATTTACCTCTGGCATCTTGAATACTTTCAAGAATGCCAGGTGTACTTGAAAGATAATAAGAACGTTCAAGAAAAGAAATAGTGGTGTACAGTAGTTGAGGTGACACCGAATGTGTCACTTCAAGCGCAAAGCGCTCGACTTGTGGACGTGGAGTCCAGGGGCCCACTTAACGGCCCCTGGTGAGGTTCAGGAGCGAAGCCCCGGTAGGAGTCCACGGGGGGCAAAGCTCTTGTAAAATTGACATTTCAGGGGCAATAAAGTATGTCATAACGTAAAGTAAGAAGATGTTATATACAAGTCAAAAGTCATTTGAAAGAAAGCTATAATACACCATATACAAAACGCAAAATGAAAGCGCAAGGCGATTGACTTGTCGACGTTGGATCAGGGGCCCGCTTAAGGGCCCCTGGTGGGATCCAGGGCGAAGCTCTGGTAGCGGTCCTGTGGGAGAAGCCCCCGGAAGCTTTTTCAAGGGAAAAATTGTATGTCACAACGCATAGTAAGAAGGTGTATTATACAAGTCAAAATTCATGTCAAAGAGAGCTATAATACACATACAAACCACAAAATCATGAAAACGCATAATGTGGAAATATAATGTTTCATTGTTTACGTTTGTACATGGTTAGGTTTATCGTCACTCTCTGAAAAATATGGGTTGTCTAAAAGAAAAGGTTTTCAATATTTTACTACAAACTTGTGTAAATGTTGTCAAACTTTTAAAATGAGCCTATTCTGTATCACGTGCCCTCCGACAGCCACCTCCCCTCTCTCTCTCTGTATGTCTGTCTGCCTGTCTCTCTCTCTCTCTCTTACTCTCTCTCTCTCTCCTCTCTCTCCTATCTCTCTCTCTCTCTCTCTCTCGCTCTCTCTCTCTCCGACGGCACCAAATCTGAACCGACGAATTAAAATTTAAACCGACGTATTAATATATTGGGGGCAATTGACCCCCTCCCCCTCCCCGCCTTCTGGCTACGCCACTGCATGCTGGAGTGATATTAGACTGTTAGAACTCCAAGTACAAATCAGAAATATGAATATTACGCTCCCGCCATATATCCAGTAAATCTAGTCAATTCATATACTCTAAACACCTCGCTCTTGCATTAAAAGTTGTCATAATATTGCCTCTTTTTTTGTGTCTAAATTTAAGTTAAAAACAAAGTTAAAGTCTCACCTTATTATAATTTTTTCAGAAAAATCAGAAAAAAAGATGAAAAAGCTTAATAAAGAAGAACTATCTAAATTTGGGGTATAAATGCAGGCTAACGTGAAAATATTCATATGAGTAGATACATCAAGACTTATAAATTGACCATCCTTATCAACATCCGACTAGGTAACTGGAACATCTAAGCTTGGATTAAACATAATCATAACCTCCACCCCCTCCCCCATCCCCTTCTTCCTCCACTCATATTAGAACGATGTGAGAAAACAAACATTCCCACCCCATTCGTTACGCCATTACAATTCATCGTTACAGGTATGTGTAACAGGGTGATTCTTGAATAAAATATACGTCTTTGTTCTGGTTGTGGAGGAATGCAATTATTTTCTTGCGTTTGCGTGATTGCCTCAGAACTCTTGCATTATCGGTATTAACTTTTAAGGTCAGTTATTATGCGTTATGATTAAAACAGATTGAAAGAATGAACTCAAAGAAAACGTGGATAAGGAATGTCGCCAATGTACATAAGTACGGAGGGTCAAGATAAACTTCACTATTAGCAAGTAACCTATATGTGTATAATAATGACCCAATAAGAGCAAACAATTGAATAAACTGTCAAACCCGAAGCGGTAAAACTGTGACTGGCGGGTGGAAAAAAATGCCAGTCTAGTTAATCCTAAATGAGAAAGACCAAACGGAACGTTGGCCAAAATCGGAACAAACAAAAACCATACAAAAACAAAAACCATACAGTTGTCACATTAAATGACATTAAATGAATCAATATATAACTCAAACAAAGAATGTTAAGAAGTATTTACTTCCGAGTTGATGATGAATTAAACTTCGGCGGAAAGAAAAAGATCACACGTCAGACCATTTCATATTGAAAAGAACTTAACATCAGTCAAAAAATAAAGAAAATATCCGAAAGGTGAGCAAAAATGAAGAAAATTAGAAAACAAACGGCTTTCCTGCGGCGCTCCACCACTTTCCACCAGAGAAACAAAGCTTTGTCCTGTGATCATACAGCTCTTTTACTTTGGGCGCCCTGCTATTGTTGGTATTGTTGTTGTTGGTATTGTTGTTGTTATTGTTGTTGTTGTTGTTTTTCTTGTTGTTGATGTTTTTGTTTTTGTTCTTGTTGTTGTTCATGTTGTTATTTGTCTTGTTGTTGTTGTTGTTGTTGTTGTTGTTGTTGTTCTTGTAGTTGTTCTTGTTCTTGTTGCTCTTGTTCTTGTTGTTCTTCTCCTCCTCCTCATCCTCTTAGTCCTCCTTGTCGTCCTCCTCCTCGTCGTCCTCCTCCTCCTCCTCCTCGTACTTTTCCTCCTCATCGTTCCCCTCCTCCTCCTCGTCGTCCTCTTTCTGCTCGTCCTCCTCCTCGTCCTCTTCCTACTCGTCTTCCTCGTCCTGCTCTCCTCGTCCATCTCGTACTCCTCCTCGTCCGTCTCGTCGTCGTCGTCGTCGTCGTCGTCGTCGTCGTCCTCCTCCTCCTCCTCCTCCTCCTCCTCCTCCTCCTCGACCTTCTCGTCCTGCTTCTCCTCGTCCTTCTCGTCCTTCTCCTCGTCATTCTCGTCCTCCTCTTTGTTGTCCTCCAAATCCTAGTCCTCATCCTCCTCGTCCTATTCCTTGTCCTCCTCCTCGTCCTACTGCTTCTTGTCCCCTTCCTCCTCGTCCTCGTCCTCGTCCTTGTCCTCGTCCTCGACCTCTTCCTCCTCCTTCTCATCCTCCTCGTCGTCGTCCTCCTCCTCCTTCTCCTCCTCCTCCTCCTCCTTCTCCTCCTCCTCGTCCAATTGCTCCTCCTGCTCCTCGTCCTACTCCTCCTTGTCCCCTTCCTCCTCG
>JAIGNY010003554.1:590000-687500 GCA_020152595.1 Chiridota heheva
CCCTTTCAAATGAAGGGACTTTTTCGTTGGAACCCTATGGAAGCAAGATCATACTGGGGTTACTTGGGTAATGTTCAAAAAGGTTTTCCACCAAAAACATTGTTAACAAATTCAAGAGAGCCGTTGCTAAGTGGTATAACCCATAGCAACAAAAAGTCACTGTTTCCCAAAATTTTAGCATATATTTTGAATATTTGCTAAAATGTTCTCTTGAATGTTGTTGTAGTGTTCTATAAACCACTATGCAATATATTTCGTGCCCTTTTTCGCACCAAAATACCTCTTAAATGTTAGTTGCTAGGGAAAATAATGACATAACAACCCAAACTGCATTTTTTAATCTTTTCCCCCAATTTCTCATAAATGTGCAACTTTCAGACATGAGAACATGTGAATATTGTTTTATAATGATATTCACTTAATGTTTACAAAGGTTGTAAGTACTTCCCTGGCGGCCCGGGGACTACGGAACTCAAAAACTAAAGCTTTTTTGAGCCTATGGCCATGCTCTAGCTAGTTTAGAAAATAGCATGCCCACCGACTGGTATCAAGAAATAAAATACCTATTGGGCTTTCAGTGACGCTCAGCGGTGACTGGTCTTCAAAATTCCTACTCTCTTTTTTTAAGGCACCGTAAAACTCGATATTTTCAGTATCTTCTTTTAATTCTTGGTACTAATATGCTGTTTAAAATGCAGTTAAAGGGAACCCTCATAATTGTTGTAATATGGTAATGATGAGACTCTTGAGCACCTGTTCTCGGGGTGCCACGTCATTTCAAATCTTATTTTTGACGTCGAGCAGAAAGTTTTTGGATCTCAATTTGTCCTTTTTAAAAAGGATGTGTTTTTTGTTGGTTACAAGGTGTATTAAAAACATCCATACAATTTTGAAATTCTAATTTTTCATATGAAATATTTCATTTATGAAAAGAAGATGTGTGATAATATGCTAACTGTTAATGAATTATTGTATAAGTTTAAACATCTTTTACAGGTGGAAAGCTTTATATGCCAAGGCTTCCTCTATAGCAGGTGCGGCGTGGATGGGTATTCAAGGTATTCACTGAATACCTACTTATTTCAAAGTAATTATTTTACCTTCGCTATACTTAAAAGTATATTTGAGAATAAGAATACTCAAGAAGATACGTCTGTATTAGTGTATAAGCGTACGCTTTCCAAATTTGTTGGCGCTCGTGCATTTTACTCTCGAGGCATTCTTATTCAGAATGATCATCAATTCGAGATTCGCACTGTATAGAACACACTATGAACGTAGTTGCACCAGGGAGTTTTCTACTTCCTGGTTGCACTTGTTGCCGCTAGTTTTGCACTGGAAGTATTCAAAATCAGAATTGCTTAATGCGGTAGCTAAGCGTTTTCTCGATATTTCTTATTCCGTAGTACTAATCAGTGAGATGTTAAAGTTATTTTTATGGGAAAATAGTATTCTGAATTTTAGAAAATATATTCTCATATATTATCGACGTGAAAAGAGTTACTTACTAGCCTCTAAGTACAGATCGTCTAGGATAGGCCTAACACAGAACTATAATTTAGAAGAAAGGGGCGGGTTTTCTTTATTGAATTCGAATGATAGAAAAACTCAGACCTGGCCCGTTCTTGAATAACAACTTATTTTCTCTGCCAGCCGCCCTGTTCTATACATGAGCCGCGTTTTACTGATCTGAAGGACGGAAATGCAAAGTCAGGGAAATGGTAAATAATTCATCTCTTCGGTTACTTTCTAACTTACACCCCACCCCCCTCCCCACCCGCTCCTCCCTCTCCATACAAAAAAGGAAGATAATTCGACGTGATATTGCAACAAATCTTTATTTTGTCATGAAATATGGGGAAAACAAATACATATGATTGTTGTCTTTGTCAGTTTGGACTGTTAGAGTTTGAAACGAGGTGTTTAGTTCTCGTGGCCTTCACTTCATTTAGAACAAATCACGCCCTAATCAGATGGGACATTTCTAAAACCCTAAGTACAAGCTGACGGTGAAGATCTTTGTCTTGAACGTATCTGGATATCAGGCATAATTAACCTAGCTAAAATACTTCAAAATAAATTCAAAAGTACTATAACACCACAAAAATAATAAAAATTACTTAAAATGCATAATTAAACAGCGTTTTCAAAATTACGACAATCTTGTAACAAATCTGAATGTGATCGTTATACTGAGCAACAGTACATTTTCCTTTGTTTGTTAATCTCATGCTGTTATCAAAGAGAATATATGACCTTCACGCAAATTTGTATAGTACCTTCAACGACAACTGCCTTTTTGTCATTGTGAAGAATTAAAATTTGTTTCACGTCCATAAAACACGAATGAATGAAGGTATTGGAATATACACAAGGCTCTTCAGTGTGTTTTTTTTTCTCAGAAGGTAAGTAAAGTAATGTTGAAATTTATTGATATTTGAATAAGACAATTATATCTCTACAAGACATGCAATGATAGTCGTCACGTGTAATGCTGTAATCAAGATTCAATCAAGATACCAACTCAACAACTTAAACTTTAATTTTGTAGTATTACAAAAACATCTTGAAACGGACCTTACTGTTCTGAAATGATTAAATGTAAGATAATCATTTCACATTGCAGAAGATGAAAACAGCCCGAATTGATGTTCATGGTTTTGGCTAAGGACCACAAAATGGTTTGATTTTTTAAAGATGGGTGAACGCTTCCCCTCCCTCCCCCCTTCCCCCTCCCCTCCTCCCCTCCCTCCCATTCTCCGCGGCTCTACAGTAGCTGTAGAACAATTATTAAGGTTCATGACTCAACTCATGGCTCAATTCATGACTCAACAATTCCTATTTCTGCGTTGGGACAAGGGTGACGTCACACTTCGACATCAATGGCATCTCTGTAATGAGATAAATTAAGCAATTACGAAAATGTTTAGGTGCCATGATAGTAACAAAGAATTTATGATGCATCAGACATGCCGAAAAATGTATTTGTACCCACTGTTTAAGGAGTTTTACTCGGCGTGACAGTCATCTGAGGCACTGCAGGAGAGCTCAAAGTTGCACATGAACCAACGAAAACCGAGGACGGATTCTAAAATTCAACCTTAGCCTTGCACAATCACATCACATCAGTTTCTGTCATTGAGTTACTGGAAGCAGAGTCAAGTCTTGAATAAATAAATGTTTGGAACTTATTCAATCTGTCTGACGATACATCTCAAACTGGACATGAGGCTATCCCATCATACCCCACCCAACAGATCTAAAGACTCCATCATCTATGACAGACCAATGATGAGGATGATTATCCGTGTATCATATTTTAAACATTTTTGAATACCTGTATTATTGTTGATAGGGAATAAATAAGTACAAAAGGCAAGATAACTTTCTTTGTTTTCTCTTCTGGCTGTTGTTTTCTATGCCATATACGCCGCACTAGGACTCACACTACTCCTCATGACTCCAAACGACTCCACTTCAACTCCCCAACCTACTCTATTTGTACTCATTATGGCTCCTTATGACTCCAAACGACTCCACTGCAACTCCCCTGCCTACTCTACTTGTACCCAACATTGGTCCTTATGACTCCAAACGACTCACTACAACTCACCACCTGTTCTATTTGCCCATATAATGACCGTGAGGTACGTCAGGATAACATACATACATGCAATAGGCTTTTTTTTCTGTGTCATTCCATTAACACCACCGTGCCAAAAGAAAAATATATATGAGATAAAATACAAGAATTTGAAAGGAACTGAAGGTAAGAAAAAAGTCAGTATTATGATTTAGGAAATAAATGGGACTTCAATGTTTTCTTGAAAACTGGTGAAAACTTGGCTTTACGAACGGTAAGTAGATCTAGAGCTTTGGAGCAATATGAAAGAAATCTTTCTTAGCTGCAGATTTAAGTGACCATGATATTTTTTTTCTTTTAGGCTGGTTCTGTCGGATGCGGGACGCAAACCTTTCGCGCCTAGTATTATGTTAGTAAAGAGATAAGCCGGAGATGAACCTGTGAGGGATTTGTAAACATAAAACATAGCCTTATAAAATATTCTTTCTTTGACAGGAAGCCAGTGTAATTGTTTTAGCAGTGGGGATACATGGACTTCTTTGTTTGTTTTGAGAGATATATCATGGCAGCGTCATAATTATTTGATAATGACTAATGACGTCATGTATGCGCAGGTATATCCTTACGTTCTTATGACGTAAAATCTGAGGTGACCTGCTTCCACCCTTTCAGCACTCGTTTAGTGATCAAATGGTTTACTGAGTTATGAGTGACCCACCCTGGTTTCAATCAATCCATATGGAAACGTAATTTTGTTCTTTGCTTGATGCGTGCATGATACTTTTGCATGTGACACGCTGTTGGGTGACCACCCACACCAAGTCCCCAAATAGTAGGTCATGCTGTGTTCATGACTCGCTCCCTGCAAAACTTATATGCTCCTTTAATCTCCCAGCGCCCCTCTAAAACTCCCTAGTACTCCCTGCAAACTCCCAGTGTTCCATGCAAACTGCTAAGTGCTACAAAACCTGCATAATTCATAGGCTGAGCTCCTATAAACTTCCCTATTTTCCCTGTAAACGCCTCAGTGCTCCTTAAATGACAAGTATACCCGTCATGTTCCAGACGCCGCCAGTCAAGTCAAGGGAGACTAAATGGCTCCTTCTACAAAATCAGTGGTCAAGCCTTTACACAAATGAGCTGTCTTTTTATATAATTCTAGTTTTTGTAATTATGAAAAAGAGGTTAGTTTCACAAAGCTTGGGCAATAAAGAACCTATGTACAAATGTTGATGTAATTATTGACATTTTGTTTTCATGAACATTTCGCTTGGGTTAGGAAAATAACTGAGATCCACTGGGCTCACTGATCTGCTGATAGAGAAAAACAAAATAATTTACCACTGCCCGTTCAAACATCACACATTTGTATGTATATATGAAAAACCGTTGGGAAATGGTCCATTTTGACTAATTTTTAGAAACCCGTGGCTTTTTCAACACAGACCAAAGTCACCTGAGGTGAATCCATATACGTCTTCAAGTTATGCTCTCAATAAACACACATCGATAACAGATGTATACAACAGGAACCTTCACAAAAGAAAATCCTCTGCCCTCTTTATTTTTTCTCCTGTATGTTACATACAGTCTATAGGCTAAGTTGGATCAGATCTGACTCTGCTAGGCATTTTGCCGGAGAATAATTCTGTTTTTCTATGTGTTTGGAGCGTATTTTCTGGGGTATTGACCTGGGGTATGTACTCTATTCTCTTTGAGATACCCCTACGATCTACGACGGCTCCGCAGAGCAAGGAGTACAAGTCCTGTCATTCCACATAAGTAGTAGGTAGGGAGGAGTATGCGCCTTCTCCAAATCTGCCCCTTTTTAGGAGGAGATGGCACCTCCTGGGTCTCCAAATCTCCTCCTTTTTAGGAGGAGATGGCACCTCCTGGGTCTTAACATCTTCTTTTTTTAGGCGGAAATGGCACCTCCTATGACGGGGTTGATCCTAACACCATATTACCATTTCCATCTGCGATTTAACCAGCAAATTTTCCACAGATACACAAATTTTTACAGATACATGCAAATACATACATAAGATGGCATCAAGCGCAGACTGGCAGAGGTTTGTCTGCTGCATTACACCTTCTAACCATCAACCTTGAAAAGAAAAAAAATGGCGAATGCTTGGGTCAAAGGTTACTTACGTGTGCTTTCCCTGCCATGTGCCTAAAAGTATAAACAAAAAACTTTTAATTTTCGGATGTTTGTTTTTTAACTGTTTACGTACTCTAATGTTAAATAACAGTCGGGAAACTGGTACATTACTGTTAACATACAGTTAATACGCTGTAAGATTATTTAACAGCCAAAGCATAGGCCGACTATTATTTAACTATCAAAATAGTATAGACACTTTATGCTGACGCCAAAATAACATACCCTTCACGGTTTTATGTGAATTATACAAAAATAAACAGAACGACACCAACATGTACGTTTTTTCTCACACACCTCCCCTCTTCACGCTAAAAATGAATAACGGTTTTATTCAAGTTTGGATGAATCTGACCGTTAATGGAATAAAAACGTGCAAGTGTGTCATTATTACATTAATATTTACTACATCATTTTGTTTATTTTCTTTTGCTCTTCTTCTTTTAAATATATTTTAAAGAACTCAGTAAAAAGACGGTTACCTCACTTCACCTAGTCTCTTCAAGCCTCCTGGCCCATAAGGCTACAGTGCACATTCTCCACTGGACTCTGTTATTTGCAACTTATCTGACTTCTGTTCACGAGCTCCATCCCATCACTTTCCTCTCCTTCTCAACTGTCCTTCTTCAGGTCGTTTTAGGATGACCAACATTCCTTCTCGCCTCTGGTTTCCACGTCATAGCTGTCACACAGTGCTTAATAGTGCTCATGCGCATCACATGACCAATCCACCTCCACCTTCTTATTTTTACTTCAATGCTGATTTTGTCATGTTTAGTGATTCTCAGTGTTTCATTGTTAATATTACATATGGCCATCTGATCTTCAAAATTCTCCTGTAGCATTTGAACATAAATGTATCCAGCTTTTTATTATCTGCTACATTAACTCTCCATGTCTCGCAACCATACAAGCGTACAGACTTAACAAGAAATTTAAAGAGTCGTATTTTGGTATATATTGAGAATGTGCTTGAGTTCCATATCTTATTTAGCTTCAGAAATGCTACTCTTGTTTAGAGATTCTGTTTTGAATATATTCCTACCCACCACATTGTAAGCTTACTGTTGCACCAAGGTATCTAGCTTGTTTACTTCATTTAGTTGTTAGTTATTGATACAAACTTTGTTTGAACATTTGCTGTTTTTTTCCATGAGCTCTGTTTTATCCTTATTAATTCTTAGCCCAGTATGTGCAGCATACTGATTGAGTCTGGTCACTTTGGTTTGCATGTGTTGAAATGTAGATGAAAGTAGAGCGATATTAACAGCAAAATCTAAGTCCTGAAGGGTTGACATGAACTTCCATCTAATTCCATTACTGTAATCATCAGTCGTTTTCCATCACCCAGTCTACCACAATCAGAAAAAGGAATTCTAACATTATATTACTTTGCTTTACACCACTTTTGACTTGAAACCATTTAGATTCTACACTACCATCTATAACTGCACATTCACTGTCTTCATATAACGCTTTAATTAAAGATATTATTTTTTGTGGAATACCATAGGCTGCCATTATTTTCCAGAAGCTTTCTCTGTGCACTGAGTCAAACGCCTTCTCGAAGTCAACATAGGCGATTTATATGGTTGACCGCCATTCAGCCACCTGTTATAAAATGTTGCGCAGGATGCAAATTTGCTCGGTGGTACTCCTTCCTCTTCTAAATCCAGCCTGTTCATCTCTCATCTTACTGTCAACACCGTTTCTAATTCTGTCGATTAAAACTCTTCCAAATACTTTGCTTGGTATGTATGTTAAGGTTATTCCGCGCCAGTTATCGCATACAATACAATACAATACAATACAATTTATTACAGTGCTCTAGGCCATCTGGCCTTTGTCACAAACATTAACGATAAAATTAAATGGTACATGATTGAGGTTCTTACAACAAACAATAATCAAAGAGAAAGAAACAAACGTCTTGCTTCCATTGCGTGTAAAATAAAGTGTGATAACTGCAAAAATAAGTATTTAGAACTAGCTGCTAATAAAATATTACATTTTGTTCTAGTTGCAGTCTGAAAGAAATATTTTGGGATAAATTTACAGCGGATTTCAGAAAGGGATGGACAAATTAGGAGAAAATGATATTCATCTCCAACTTCTTTCAAATTGCAAACCTGACAGAACCTCTGTTCATAGGTTATATTACAATAACGGCCTTCGTTGACTTCAATTTCAAGGCAAGCACATCTGATTTTGGAGACCAACTTTTTAAACTTAAAAACATTATTGAATAATAGGTATGGCTCTGCATAGCTTTCTGTTTTAAATTGTGCATAACAACGCAAAGAACTTCTAGATTTAATATCACTCAACCAGTTCTGTCTATCTATATCAAAAACTCGCTGCTTAAAATTTTCATAGAAATGTGTAGTAATCCCTTCTCCTGCCCTTCCCAAACATTACCAAACCCAGTTTCATACAAAATATTTTTAACACACAGTCCCCATGATAGCACTCCTTTGTTTGCCAATATTCTTTGTTCTACATAACAATGAGTCTGATACCTGTCTTTATCAAGAATAAGAAGTCTTAACCAATATGTTATTTGTTTTAGTATTGTTTGACTTTTAAAGGAAAAGCGACCCAGCTCTCCTAGAGCTATAATATTTATGGCATTTGGTGGTAAACCTACCATACAGTAGTATTGCCTTTCTTAGGTATTTTTGTTATCAGTCCTTGCTTCCATGAAAAAGACGGTGAGTGAGTTTTAAATAGTTGTTTTCCCTTTAATTTGCAGAACGAAATAAGGTCAGTGGAATAAAACAACCCCAAAATATAAATTTACTTAATAAAATAAGTAACATTTTATACAAGAATGCAATCCACGGAATCCGAACCAGTACTTTCTACAGAACATTAATTCAAAATGTATCACTTTAGCTAATACCATGTGACCTTTCACATGATTGTTATTCATTTGGCACATCAACTTTGACCTTTGACTTCATAACAGTTTAACTTTTATTTGGAGCTTTCCCATCACAACAATGCAATATTCACCATCTGGCATCCATACTACAAAAAGTCCCATTAAAACGTCAAATATCACAAGAGATTGTGATACTCTACACTAAGGTCCCATCCACAACTCAAAAATAGTTTTTCATTCAAAAACTGCCACCTGGCATTTGACATCTGAGACCAAACGTCTGCGTGGCCAAACTTCGCATACCAAGGTACCATTTGGAATTTGGATCATAATTGGTCTTGTACTTTTTGTCTTCAAATTTGCACAAACTTTTCATTTTGAACGTATATTTCACCTTTGACCTAGACTTTTAAGCTTTTGAAACATCAAAACATTATATGTCGTGATAGACTGAAGCCTTTAAGTTCCATTCACAGCTCAAACATGCATTTCATTTAATAAGTGCAGCAGAAAGGTCCATTAAACGTTGACCCCATGAAGGTCAATCGTCTGCCGGGTTCAACTTCACCTCAATTTAATTCAAATTCAATTTATTGCTTCCAGTACAAATGTCCATTTGTAAAAAGTATTTACATTTAATAATATACATATAATAAATAAAATATAATTACATAAACATATAGTTATGATATAAATGATAAATCTATAGATACAAAAAATAAATATAATATAATATATATATAAGACATGACCTGGTAAAATGAGTTTAAGGATTAAAAAAGAATTAAAGAAGTAACCGTAGCTGTCCATTTTGTATATAAAGAGCCGCCTGGTAGATAAAAGAATGTTTGTGCAGTTGTATTCTGAATTTTGGAACTATGTTTGGATTGCAAACATTTCTATTGGTTTTGGCAAGAAGGCTTCGTAAAGCATTATGTAATGGATGACTTTCAGTTAAATGTATTTTTCTTGCTATTGCACTAGAATCTGATTTGGCTCTGTCGTTGAGAATACAAATAAGGGTAAAATAGTCCAAGTTAAAAATCTTTGACGTATATCTTAAAAATGTATTAATTCTGTCTTTGTCTTTTTCTAGTAAAGATGAAACCAAACTAATACGGCATAAAGTAGCTGGGATATAATTACGAATTTAAGAAAAATTCATTCTGGCATTAAAATTACAAAACGATAAAATATACGATAAGCTTGACACAATATAGTAAACTTTACTTAGCAGTTTGTCATCTATGCAAACACCAAGGTAATCAGTTTTCGTACAATTGGCAACCTCAGATCCGTTGATAATCATGCTTTCAGACTTACACTGTAGACGGCCCGTGTGTTTTACGTTTTTGTTTACAAAACACATTTCCTTGATTTCTTTGGGTTCAGCAACAAGTTTTTATCATCACATTTGGATACGACATCATTGACAAAGGTTTGATACTCCATTTGGTCCACAATTACAGATTTTTTGGCAATTTTGCATGAAATGGCAGTATCATCAGCATACTTAGTCACACATATGTTCTCTCCCGACCGGATTTCATCTGTGTATATAGTGAAAAGTGTTGCAGAAAGAGGGCCTCCCTGAGGTACTGTACACCCACATCTATTTTAGCTTTTTCTGACAATCCTTTGTCAAATCGTATTTGTCGAGTCCACCCTTCAAGAAATTGGGCTATCAGATGGATGCTACGGATCTTTTACAAACAAATTTACAATAATAAGTCCTCGCCTGTATTCGGTTAGATAGTTTTGCAACACCGAACACAGGTACGACGTTAAACGTCAATGTCCACGGCCTTGATAAAATCAAGCCGGGGCCTCGTGGTCTGTAGACAAAAGAACAGTAGGTAGATTGATGTCAAGGAAAAGAAGTGGTTTCCTTGCAATTCAAATGAGTAACAATATCGTTAACCAGAACCAGTATAGCATCTACACATGAAACGCCCTTTTTATAAGCAAACTGCTACGCATCACCTACTTCTTTCAACTCTCTCCATCAAACGAGGCAATATAATTTTCTGAAGGCTGTTAAAAGCAATACTTGCTAAATCTATCGGCCTATAATCTTTTGCAGTTTGAGGTGTCCTAATTTTGGGAATAGGGGCTGTTATGGCATTTTTCCACAGCAATGGCTGAATGGTATTTGACTCTTGGAAATAGTTTCCTCAAAAATGTATGTGTATAAACAAGGAGGAAGGGGCTAATTCGTCACTTAGAAACTTAAAGACCTACCAAGAAAGTTTATCAGATCCGCAGGGAACACCCTTTTTAATCTTTTTGAAGTGATTACATACAGATTCTACATTTAACACAGTAATGCATGCATCTCCCGTGTATTCTGGCAAGGAAAAGTCAATGTCTTTGTTACGGGATTGATTAAAACGACCAAATTGTGTGTTCACTTCATCCCCAAGAATTTCATCAATACAAACTTCATTGTTTTCATTTGGGTTTCTCACAGATTTAATCAAGCTCCAAAAAGAATTTGAATCAGCCTTAATGTGACCAAAGGTTTCCCTCCTCACATCTCGTACGCATTTATTTATTGTCCTCTAAATCTTGTTTCTCAAGCCTTTATTCCCTTCCTCCATCGCCTTTTTTTTGTCTTTTTTCAGTTGGGTAATTCTGCTATCCGGTGGAATGCGTTTTGTCATTATCACAGGTGCTGACTTTTTTGAGTGGTATACACTGTTTACTAACAAACTCGATGTAGCATGAAGTAATTTTGTAAACTCATCAAGACTGTCCGATGATTCTTTGAACATATTCCAGTCGGTGGTCTTAAGACATTCCTGCATTTTCATTATATTTTGGTCTGTTAAATCTTTTTCCGTTTTCCTTTTTCCGTTTTCCTTTTCTTGGTTCAAATTTACGGTGCTTTTCGTTGTATTTTGGTATTAGTAATATACTGTTATGATCAGACGTGGAGATGGGGGCTGTCTTCCTTGTTACGTAATAATCACCTTTGACATATACAGCATCCAGAGTTGAATCCGCATTGGGGAAGGTGACAAAATCTATTTCATTTTTGAAGGACATCATTTCAAGAAATCTGATTCTTTGCCTGTTTATGTCACCAACAATAATGAAATAGGTCCTGGGATTTTCTCTTTGTAGATTAGTAAGAACCGCTTTCAATTCATTATCAGCTGTTGTAAAGTTTGATGATGGTCTGGTGTACACATTTATAATAGTAATGTTTGATGTGTCACTTGGTAGATAACGAGGGCGGGCCCGGATTGCGAGCATTTCAATATCTTCTCTTAACACTGATTGACATACTTTAGAGGTACATATTGTCCATTTCTTTAAAATATAAGTAATGATTTTTCCCCATTTGCTGAAAATTGCCTGTCATGACGAAACATGTAATAATCGTCGATTAACAGCGCATTATTTGCTACACTGTGTTGTGGCATTTCATTCTGGAAAAGTTTTTTAAATTTTGAAGTTTTGTTTCTTTTAGAGCTATAAATGATAGAATACGCAAGTTAGCAATTGTTTGTTCTAAATGCATACATTTTCCTTGGAGGCTATTTACATTTGCTGTCAAACCATCATGGAAAGCTAAAATTAGACGGATGTGTATGTCTAGTGTGTTGTTGTAATCCAGCTCTCGAACCTTTATGTCGAGCAATTGATAAGTCTTTTAATTTGTTCATCAACCGTGAATCTATTGTGAAAACCTATCACTTTCGAATATTGTATAAAGATTGTGAGCTATAGTGTAGGCTAGGCATGGTGACTTCAAAAAGCGTGGTAGGATGGGTAGTGCTAAGGACGCTAAATTTACTACCAAAAGTAAATAAAAGATATAACAAACCAGGTTTTTACTTCACTCACAAGCACCATATTTCAAGTTATGTAATCAACATATAAAACAATAATCACGTTCACAAACGATAAAAAACAGCAAAAGATGACAAAAATACGAAGAAATTATGAGACAAAACACCAGCAGCTCATAAACAAGCGCCAAGCTATCATAATATACTATGTCTGTATGTCACTACTTTGGATCTTAATCTGTTTTGTACTTTTTTGTTTAATTCTTCAAAAAAGTCTTCATTTTGATCATATTTGTTCACCTTTTAATCTATTTTAATTTTATTTAACGAAGCTTTATATACTACACCTACCTATGCTCCTCACGTCTATGACAGGCTAGGAGGCACAAGGTTACCTAATAGGGTACCCTCCAACAATTTGTATTGAAATTGGTGTCGCAGATTTTGAGTTATACTTGAGTTATACATTTTTGTTCACACACACAATCACTCAGACATACATAATCTTCACCTTAGACCCCATACAACAAAGCTCATACAATTAACCCATTTGATGGGGTCATCACATTAGACCCTTATTACGTCTTACATTAACCTTTGGTGGGCATAAGGTATGGGCATGGGGTTCATGTATGTGAAACAGCTAATAACAACTTAGAATAGCTGCAGATATTAACTGCTTTTGTATGTGTTACCCATTATGCATGAATGCGACATTATCCAACGACGTTCCTGTCAACTGAATTAAGCTTCTTGTCCTTTCATCCATCTAAGCCTCTTTTCATGTAACTCGTCCATTCAATGTTTTGCTATTTGTCTTTCCGTCTGGCATTTTCTTTGTAATTCCGCCCGTCTGTTTCTGTGGCCTACACAACAATATATGTTTTTTTATATATCCTTCTGTCCCCTTTCTTATCTTTTACTCTATAAAATTGATTGCCTCTTTCTAAATGATTGGCAATATGTTTTGTATTTAATTGTTCAGATATTGTGGCATGATCTTCTGCTCTTTAGCATGCGCTGCAGTCTGCTCGTTAACCGAGAAAAACTAATTTACTTTAGATGGCCTTTGATTGGTTAATTTTCACTTTTGCACATGCCATTTTAGTATATGAAAAAAGAGAAACTGCCCTGGCGTGCCCCTGTTGCGTTTCAGATCTATCCATCTAATTACTTTGTAATCACTTATCTACATTAACAGATTAAGCTGCTAGGTATTCCCTTTTTAAATGAAGAACAATGATCACTTAGTCAGTTTGTACAAACAGAAAGGCGTTTTTCTCCCACTTGTTTACTCGAGCATAATTTTGAAAATGTCTTCACTTAACTCGATTAGATTTCTGCTTCTAAGTTCTTGACATATTCAATGATTTTTAAATGCAAAATCTCTTCAGAATGATCCCTGCTGGTATTAAGCCCCGCGCACAGCTTGGAAATAAACCTCTATGGCAACTTGGAATTAAGAACCCACGACAACTTGGAAATAAGCTCCCACACGGCTTTGAACTAAGCATTGCATTTTCTACACGTTCAATATCTTCCACCTGTCGAATTATATTTATTTTAAGTTTTCCGTGAAGTTACAAATTCCTGAAGTTACAGATAAATGTCTCTATTATGCAATTCTTTCATTCATTTAGAAGATTCATTCATGGTTTGATTATCATTAGCAGATAATTGATGGTTGTTTAATTATATATAAGCTTAAGCAATTAAGAGACTTCAGTCATCTAGTGGTCATAGCATCAGCTTCACAATCAAGCGTCTCTGATTCAACTCCAGGTGGGTCTTCAAAAGTTATAGCACAGCCGAACACAAAATTGTTTCAACAAAATATTTTGAATTTCCCTGGACTATTTTTGATTATTAAACAAGTCAATGATTTAATATTTTTCTTATAGACGTACAATTACACACGCACTTTAAGGTGATATCTTAAAAGTTCAGAATATTTTTTGATTCAATATGTGTTTCTCCTAATTCCCCCTCCCTCATGAGTTATGCCATCCCCGATGTCCCCAGCGCAATACAAGGATGAAGCTTGAGAGCCTGTATATGCAGAGATGTCACATGGAAGATTCGCGCCCTTACATCAGTGATGTTCGATTTTGCCACATGTTAGAAAATCGAACATTTAAAGGCGACCGAAAACAGTTCGGGAGCAACCCAAAAAACTGGGTACTTTGAAATACCCAAGAAATTGGGTACTTTTATGTATTACGTCATCTCATGCGCCTACACATTTGATTAGCCCACACTAAACATATGGGGTTTCTCATTTTCCGCTCCGGATTGTCCAAAATTTCAATGGATATCCTGAAATTTTGAAAACTGATAGTAAATAGATATTCAAAACTTTTTGCCGCTGTTTTTTGAAATTCACTGTTGCCTTTTTGAGAAAATTAATAAAACAGATTATAGGCAGTCTGTTTTGTTCATTTTCTCAAAATTGCGACGGTGAATTTCAAAAAGCAGCGGCAAAAAGTTTTTAATATCTATTTACTATCCGTCTCCAAAATTTCAGGATATCCATTGAAATTTTGGACAATCCGGAGCGGAAAATGAGAAACCTCATATGTTTAGTGTGGGCTAGTCAAATGTGTAGGCTCATGCGATGACGTAATACATAAAAGTACCCAATTTTTTGGGTATTTTAAAATACCCAGTTTTTTGGGTTGCTCCCGAACTGGAAAATGTACGCATCACTGTCCCCACTCTTTATATACAGTGTACAATTATACACACACTATGCATACGGAGTTTATTTCGAGAATGGTTTAAGCGGACACAACGTGTACATAATTTAATAAATATTTAGCAAGGGCGCTGCCAGTAGCAATGTCTTAGATATCGGTGCACAATATTGGCATGAAGAGTTTATTAATCCATTTGGATGAGGATGAAATGCCCCTCTCCCCTCCAATAAAGAAAAGAACTTTGTAATTCATGATGGATGAAAAAAAAACTATTCCTTCACGGTCGCCTATTACTATAATATTCAATATTTCTCTGTTTAGAGAGGAAGGGAAATGAAACATGTTGACTTAAAATTCAAATGGGGTCTCAATGAGTGCTCTAACTGTTCAGCTGATTAACAAAATGAATTTTAGCAGATCTCAATATTCTCAGATTTTAATTTTAATGTAAGGAGTGACATTTAATAGGAAACCATAAAATAACGTTATCATCCCACCTGCACTACAACAGCTTCTAAAAAAAAAAAGGCATTGGAGCAATCAATCATTTGGTTTCTAGTTGTACAAATGACTGGTGTTGAAAGTCTACTACAGAAAATTGCCGTTCTGTCTTGTTAATGTATTTTAAAGCTTTTTTTGCTATTTAATGTTCTTGTATTTTAAAGACTTGTTTGTGCTAATTTATCATCTTGTATTTGAAAGACTTATTGCTGATTGATTTTCTTCCTTGAAAAGTTCTGTTTTATTACTTCCTGACATGGTATTCAAATTACAAAATCTCATGGGAAGATACAAAAAGACTTTTGAGGAAGGTAAGAATTAATGTGATGTTACAGTTAGATAGATTCTAATCAAATGCAAAATGGAGTGCCCCTGTTGCGGTGTTTCAGGTCTATCCATCTGATTAACTTTTAATTACGTATCTACATTACGTATTCTCTTTCAAAATAAAGAAACGGGATCACTTTGTACAGATATAAAGGCGTTGAACTTCATAATTTTCTCCCATTTGTTTACTGTATAATATCTGTACAAATGGTATGAAAGTCTAGTACAGAAGGTTGCCGTTCTGTCTTGTTAATGTATTTAAAAGCCTTTTTTTGTAATTGATGTTCTTGTATATTAAAGACTTATTTATGTTTATTTAATGTCTTGTATTTTAAAACTCGTGCTAATTGATTTTCTTTCATCAAAATGTCTTCATTTACTCGACTAAATCTGTTTGAATAAATCCAGGCATAAGGTTTTCAAGTTACAAAATCTCATAGGAAGATGCATACAGACTTTTGAGGAACGTAAGAACTAATGTGATATCACAATGAGATTGATTCAAATCAAATGCAAAATGGAGTGCCCCTGTTGCCGTGTTAAGGATCTAAGTCATCAACTGCAAGTTAAAAAGTCTCTCTTCAACTCTCTTCCAATGAACATTAACCACAAATCGGTAAGCCGTTTTCTTACTTGTTCATAAAATACCACCATACAGCCCAGATTTGTCTTGAAACACCGGAAAACTTGTTAATCTTATTTATAACAATGAATTGTTCAGAGACTTGCCTATACCTATCCGTCATCCTGTACGCTCTACCTACCCGTCATCCTGTACGCTCTACCTACCCGTCATCCTGTACGCTCTACATACCCGTCATCCTGTACGCTCTACCTACCCGGCATCCTGTACGCTCTACCTATCCGGCATCCTGTACGCTCTACCCACCCATCATCCTGTACGCTCTACCTACCCGGCATCCTGTACGCTCTACCCACCCGTCATCGTGTACGCTCTACCCACCCGTCATCCTGTACGCTCTACCTACCCGTCATCCTGTACGCTCTAAAGATATAATAAATTCAATTCAATTTCCGCAGGCACTGAAAAGAGCTCCGTGTTTAATCTTTTGAGGAGATCTATTTCTAAAGAACAGATTCATATCCTGGAACATGGTTTATCTTTCTGCCCTTCGCAAAATTTGGATAAGACTCAACTATGCTCAGATTTTGAACAATTTACACTTTGAATACGTTGAAGGAATGGCGTCTATATAGGAATACCTCAGATGGTGACGCACAAAATCGGACAAAAGCAATTAAATATAACGTGGACGTAAGCACCTGGCCGCAATTCTTATGTTGAAAATTTGTGTGCAAGAGGCAAGGAAACATCTTGGTAACTTTTTTCTGGACAGCCGCAACACTAAAACAAAACATAACTTATCAGTGGCCTAAAGAAAAGTGATCAGTTCCTGCAGGTTGAGACCAGTAGTGATATAAAGGCAGCATACAAGAGCGGGTCCAATGTAATCCTGAACACCGAGGACTATATCAAGGAAGCTAAAAGGCAGCTCAGCGACCCCCGGTTCTATGGCCCCCTGGACGATAATCCGGTCCGTACATTTACGCAGGAGCTACGAAAACTCTCGGGATTCACCATGCAGTACCGCAAAGAAAGTAGTCTTGGAATTAATACCCGTATCCCCATCTCCTAGCAGGCACCACTATCAGCCAGCACTACTATCTACTGCCAGGACACTACCCATTTTCTGCAGAAACTATATCACATAGAAGCCATAGCTCAGAGTGCTCTGTTGGTCGTCTTAGACCAAAGAGCACAAACATCCCACACGAAGATGGTGTCAGGGCTTGTGGGTGTTTTGTTCGAGGAGAGCACAAACCCGAGGCAGCAATAACTGAATTGTCATCTTATCAAATGTATTCTTACCCACAACCATTTTTAATTTAATGGAAAATACGACCTCCAATTAAAAGGCACAGCAATGGGAACTAAAATGGCCCCGACGTACCCTACCTTGTTTATGGCTGCCCTCGAGAATGACTTCCTCGATTCGATCGCCCACACTCTTTTACACGAGAGAGAGAGTTGAACACACAATTACAATGACGGGGTCGTCGCCTGCGTATTCGCTTATGATAGTACAAATGCTATTTTACAGACGAGATACTGATATTCAATGTTTTATAGTTGTGGTGCACTGGCATACTGATATTGTTTTTATAAAACTCCTTAAAAATTGATATTGACAAGTTCGATTCTTTCGACCCTTCTATCAAATTTGCTTACAGTTATTCCACGACCAAACTGCCATTTTAGATGTTAAGGTTACATTTTGCAATTCCTCCATTCGTACAGCAGCCTATATGAAACCTACCGACAGACATTCGTATGTTCATTACAATAGTTTTCATCCATCACATATTAAACGGTCCATCATCTACAGTCAAGCCTTTCGGTATAAACGCATCTATTCAGACCCTACAGACCTCCAGGAAAACTTCCTTTTCTGAAAAAGCACTTTCTACAAAGACGCTATCCCCTCAATTTGATTAACGAATATATTCGCAAAACTGATAATATACCTCGTGGCTGTTTACTTCAATGTAAACCCAACACCCCAAACAAACGCATTCTTTTTGTCACCACTTTCTTTCCCAACTCTAACGACCTTTTCAAACATTTTAAAATTAATGGCCATTCTTAGAACTATAGGTAGAAACTTTTAAGCCCTCAGACAGTCCCCTTCCCTGAAAAACATTTTAGTTTGCAGTAAATTGCCCTGTGAAAAAACATAACTGTCTTGTAGGTAATACTTCCTGTAGAAATCACGATTGCCTTTTGCAAACACAAACACATTATAACTGACTCCAACTTATAACCCCAGGTAACAACAAAACTTTACAACCCGGCCCTACTCGTAACACTCCCAATTTTGTTTATCTGTTTGTTTGTTTTCTGTAACCGATGTCCCAACGGTAATTACATACAGTAAGTGAAATTAAAAATTATTAACCTATAACCACAAACACTCACTTCGCGACAATCGTAAAGAGGGCCTGACACGAAAAAATAATAATTGAGTTTATAAGAGTTTTGCATGTAGTTCATTAATATCAAAAACATGATATTCCATCAACAAAAGTCCCGAAAATAAACCATTTGCATGAAATAAAATCGAAATTGATTAAGCAATCGACGCTCCTGACGATGCCAGAATTGAAAACGGCTAAGCCACATGTGACGTCACTCCCAGAACGCTTAGCGAATTGGAACATACATACAACTACAGCACTAATTCCATAAGCAAAGATTCTCCTTTGCGTCGCAATTCCTGTTCTTCAGAAGACATTGATATTGATATATTAGGCCGCTTCTGATGTAAATAAATGTAATTAAAATAGATGTCAATGTTTGCAATAACTAAAAATTTAGTCAAAAGTTTAAAAGCCCGTTCAAATTTGCGACTTCAAAATTTCATTTTGGAACAATTCAATGTACCAAGTCAATAAGTAATTTTAACATTAGGTTTCGTATTAGAATTTACTATGTTAGGTTGCTGCCAAGCAGGGATAATTTGAACGTAATGTGGTTTCAACCAATTAATTTCAATTGTAAGAACTTATACATCGTGATAATTTTTGCTACATTTAAATTCTATGACAATAATGTACATACAATATGTGATATTATCGTGTGAAATGTCGTCATCTTCAACTTCATAAACTTAAAAGCTTGTTAAGAATAAGATATTAACATAGTTTTTTCACCTCTTTGTTTCTACAAATTTTCTATATCATGTATGAGAAAATGAAAATCCATGGGAATATTTCTTTAAGTTCATTCAAAACTTGACAGCAATCAAGTCAACTTGAAGTCGAAGGGCATAATAGGGACTTAAACTTCCTAAGTGGTGACTCCTTTGTAAGTCAGCTTTCAAACCAATGATCTGTGCATTTGTAAGGTGGTTTCTAGTTACTATACTCATCATTTCTTATTACGCTGACGAAGAAACAGGGTTTCGAAAATTATTGTCTGTCTGTCTGGGCGGACGGACGGACGGACAGACAGACAGACAGACAGACAGACAGACAGACAGACAGACAGACAGACAGACAGACAGACAGACAGACAGACGGACAGACGGACAGACGGACAGACGGACAGACGGACAGACGGACAGACAGACAGACAGACAGACAGACAGACAGACAGACAGACAGACAGACAGACAGACAGACAGACAGACAGACAGACAGACAGACAGACAGACAGACAGACAGACAGACAGACAGACAGACAGACAGACAGACAGACAGACAGACAGACAGACAGACAGACAGACAGACAGACAGACAGACAGACAGACAGACAGACAGACAGACAGACAGACAGACAGATAGACAGATAGATAGATAGATAGATAGATAGATAGATAGATAGATAGATAGATAGATAGATAGATAGATAGATAGATAGATAGATAGATAGATAGATAGATAGATAGATAGATAGATAGATAGACAGATAGATAGATAGATAACTGTGAAAATATGTATAACTGTCAAAATATATATGACTAAAAAAATATATATAACTTTAGAAATATATATAATTTGAATATATATATATATATATATAACTTTGTAAATATATATAACTTTAGAAATATATATAACTTTCAAAATATTATCTTCCACCTTACGACTGGGGTATTTATCTTCAGCATATACTGTCAACAAAATACATTAACCAACAAAACTATTTCATCCGTATGATATATCTATCTCTGTTATGTTGTGACAGACGTTCAATCACAATGGCGCTATATATTAATAATTAAATCTCCAATTACCTACACCCAAAAGATTAAGTCCGATCTATGATGCAATGATTGCATATCAATCACTCGTAAGAAAAGGCATGAATAATGTAATTCCTTGATAATTGTTTAATCAATTGTCGTGAAGTTTTAACTTCGATTGAAAGCTGTTTGGAAAATTCAGAAAATTTTTAATGGGAGAGGCCTGTAAGTGTAAGCCTATAAATCAAATTAAATGAAAACTTGAAGTCTCTTTTGAGGAGGTTTATGGCTGGGGTTTACAGTTATGTCCTCGGTACCGGATAAGCTCAAACGAAATATCAGCATCATTTATGAAACGAATGATCTTTGTGGTCATGATGGTCAATTCTATGGAAAAGGTGAAAATTTTTTTACCCACACTATGGAAGGACATTACATTCTGATCAAAATATTCTACAGTCGCAATAGCAGTATAGATTAATGTTTTCAGCATGTTAAAAAGTTATGATGTTTGATCAGGAATGTAGCTAAAATTCCTTAATGTATTTCTTTATATTACTTTCCCTTATTTTAAAGGCTTAGATTGCATTCTACTGCTAAATCTGGGTTTAAGGTTATAATAATAACAAATTTCCTGTTCACTATTGCCAACATCTCCTAATCAAAATATTTTGAGGAAGGACCGGAAAGCAATAAGTTACCATGAGCAATTTTTTAGTTGTCCTATTTATGGTAATTAGTATCTAAGTTTCAAAATGCTGTTAAATGAACGATTTCAAACCGCTTGTGATGATACTGCAAGTTGCATATTTTTTGTTGTTGTATATTTCAAATATTTAACTCATGTTGTTGCTACCTGTCCGTACATCTATAAATTTAAACGCAAACCAAAGAACTACTGACATAGTTACTATTACAAATATATAAAGAAAATTAAATCGTGGGGCCTGATTTTATATTCCAGAGCAATTTTTGGTAAATCGATAATTTATTGTTAGTACTAGTTTACACTAGGGTTGTAGGCTATTTAGAAACCATTTTTTTTTTTTAATGACAGTTTATGAAAATTATTTGGTCGCAAAAAAAAAAAGCTATTTGGCTTTTCCTGAAAATTTGGCTTTTTGTGGCTTTTTTAGACTTCCTTGGCCACAAATAAATGACTTTTTTCGATATTGAAATTGATCATTTAACTGTTTTGTACGTTTTTGTCTTATCAGTACTTGATAAGATTGTTTGAGTTTTCAGTACATTTTACATGTTTTACATTTTGACTTCAATTTAAATTTTTAAAATATTAAGAATTACAAATATTTGTGCTTCTATACGGATCATGCACACGGAGAATTAATGAGGCAAACAATACAAAAAAAGTAGATACATTCCAACGAAACTGCCTTACGCAAAATATTAAAAGTCCGATGGCCAACAGTAACTTCAAATAATTACTTGTATAGAAAGACAAAGATGTTATTGACAAGCATAGCAACTCGTGAGAGAAGATGGAAAGAAATCGGATATATTTCACGTAGAGATGCCACCAATAATGCAAGGGTAGCTTTGTCCTGGACACCAGATGGGCGAAGAAAAAGAGGCAGGCCAAAAACAACTTGGAGGCAAATGGTAGAGAAGGAAAAGAGATGCTCGAATGGGGAGCTGGAACCAAGTCAGTGAAGTGGCACAAGACATGAAAAGATGGATCTCTGTGCTGAAGGCTTTAATCTCTACTTGGAGAGAAGGGAGCAGTGAGTGAGTAAGTGACGTTCTGACGATCTTGGAATTTATTTGGATGGTTGACTTTTTGTTTGTTTTCGCTCAGTGTTATTGTCACCATTTTTCTGGGAGAAAATCTGTACCTCTTAATATACCTCTAACAGCTCGATGTTATGGGAATCAAGTTTAACACCTTATGAGTAAGAAAATGCTGAAAAATATAAAATTAATATGAAAAATATGAAATGACGCAATAAGAGTTTGTTATAGAAAAATGATTGTAATTCATTCCTGTTTTCTTTGAGAATAACTCAGAAATATACATTTCATACATTTTCAACAAATGAAACAATATGTTATACTAAAGCCTAGTTAAAAGAGCAGCACGTGGAAGTTATACATTTGTAGAAGCTAGTATCACTGTTATATTTACATAAACAGAAATTAAAGACATTTCTCTCGTAAATAACAAGTCAACGGCAAACTGAAACACGGATTAGTTCAGCCTGGTGAATCAAGTTCATCTTACATGAGAACAAGGAGTTGTTAAGACTCCCTGATGAGAAGAGGACGTATAGTATACACAACAGTAAAGAAGCAGTACATGATAGAAAAATATATCCAAGTTCTGTCTCATGACTGATTTAAAGAGTCTACTAGGTTGTTGCTCTTATCCTGACTTAATAATGTATCGTAAACATTAAGCTAATTGATTTCCTTAACTTGTAGCTTTTTACAAACTCTCTTGGGAAGATACAGAAAGACTTTTGAGAAACGTAAGAATGTGATGTCACATTTCTGTTATACAATTGAGACAGAACTTAAAACTTGAACCTCTGTTTAGAAATAGGATATTGAAGTATTTTTTAACTATTTTGCTTACTTTAAAGTCCTGTTTTATATAAGATAACCATTGAACCAATCAGTTTAAGTTACAGGTTTTTGGTTTTTGTTGATGTTTAACGGCACCGCGACAGTCAGGGTCAAATGTGTTTAAGTTAAAGGAGGGATGCAAATTCTGGGATATTTGGTGAAACTGTCAATGCTTGTTTGATTTGTTGACAGAATTTAATCACTATGTTTTTCGTTTAATGTCCTATTTAATACAAGGTAATTTACTTACATGACCACTAAACTAACCCTTTAAAGTCTTTAATCTGCTGCATGAATCGGCTAGGCTGCTCTTTAATTGAATATACTTGGACATGAGGTTCAATTGAGTGTTGTTATTTTAAGATTATTTTTAAATGAAGTCTATGAAGATTTTTCATTGGTATTAAATGGAGAAAATCTTGCCCTAAAATCTTCATCAAGCGAAGCTAAGATGCTTTATCATAGCTTACAAAATACAAACAATCAGGGGTGTAGGAAGTTTTCGGAAAGTGGACGGTGGTACAAAATTAGTGAGCCCAAAAACAGTAAAGTAAAGGAGCACTTCATTTTAAAAAGCCCCGGAGCACTTCTTATAATATTTTTTAAAAAGTGTGAGCCCATTCCACCAGTTCTTGTACCGTTGCTAATTAATTGAGGGCACTTTTCATTTTCCAAAGTGGCACTTTTGTCATTTTTGGGCTCGTTTCCTACACCTATGCAAATAATACTTTATTGATTTTACATGAGCATTCTCAATACCACAAAGTGAGTTAATCGTTTTCTTTAAGATAGATTCTTGAAGAACACCCAGTCATGATTTCCTGGCAGTGGACCAGAATCTTCTCCTTTGCTTTACTTCCTGAGATACCTTCCGTGAATCGATAATTAAACTTACTTTTGTAGGCATGGTCGTCAGGAGCAGCCTCATTCGCTACAAAACAATACCGCTCATGGTCAAGTTTGGGGGGAAGGGTTGGGAATGCCGCCCCCTGTGAGGAATTCTCCTTTCCGATTAAGAGGTAAAAGTGGAAAATTATTAACGTAACATTGACAAATCTGAAACGTTGCAGAAATATTTCCAAAATAGAAATAAAATTTCCCCAAGCAAAGGAAATTTCCCGAAATTGTTAGACAATTTCCGAAATGAAGGAAATCCAAAAATTGAAGGGGACCTCCAATTAACAGCAACTTTTGATGAAAATTTAATTCACCAGTGCATTTCAGGGTCTGCCCCCCCACCCCTCACCCCACATACACCATTAAAATTTCCCCTGGTCTTAAAGGCTTGAAAACCTAGGTCGTGAGAATGTTTGCAATAGAATCAGTTTCATTTTCTTCATCGGTGACGAAGATATGTTCTTCTTCCTCTTTGTTGAGTCTCCATCATAACTTTCCTCCTTAAAACAATTCTCCAAAACCGAAACCTCTTCGCTGCTCTTATTCATTCTTTGCTTTCTCCACATGCGAAATAATGTTTCGAATATATCAGTTACCTTAAACAGCTGCTCACCATCTTCAACAGATATTTCATAGAATGAAACATTATGATTCCTTGCGACGCAAAACCCTTCATTTCTATTAACAGAGCGTCTGGATTCATGGACGTCGATTTTGTTGGCGACTATGATACCGACCGTTGGCTTCTTACCCAGTGCTGATTGCACACGCTGTACCATCCACGGTATGGCCTGGAAGCTATTTCGATCCGTGACAGAATACACAAACAAAAAGGCATCTCCCCACAATGCATAAGCACTCCACCGACTTGACTCGCCCTGCAAAATGAGAACAATTACAAATCTACTATCCGGGAGCGATTATAATTTTAAGGCTCACTCAGTTACTTGATTAAAGATTAATGTTCTGGCATCGCTTTTATATACGGATTTAATACCCCGAATTTGAATCCGTGTATAAAGATTACGCCAGAACATTAATCATTTTTATAAAATTCCAATGACTCTTACTCTAAAAACTTCTGAAAAAACAAAATTTAGATATATTTAAAAAAAAAAAAAATCACTTTTATCTATAAATCTTTCGAAAAACAAACTAACCTACTAACTAATCTAGTATCTACTACAACTAACCTATTGAATAATTTATACTAAAGGAACACTCCATTTACGATAATGGGTGGGCAAACATCTAACACATACAGTATTAAACAGCAAAACAAAATATCATTTACAACATACAAATTGGATATTTAATACTAAACTGGAATTTCAGCACCCGGTAGAGTGCATACCTCCGTCCGTAGCATTCCGACACTGATGCCTAATAAATTTTAGAGTTAAATCCCCATACCAAGGATGTACGAACACATCCTTGCCCCTAATCAATACAATCTAAGTTCACCAAGTTTCATCCCCAAACAATCTCTTCTTCACTTTTGAACTGTATTGCCAGGAGGGCGATGGGGGGTGGGGGGAGGGGAAGGGGGGAGGGGAAGGGGAAGGGGGGAGGGGAGGGGGAGGGCACTTCCATACTGAAGTGGTAGGTATGTTCCGCCCAGAATTTCAAAATTGGACTGCAGAATGAGAGATTTATTTGATAACTGCAGTATGACAGTTTATGATTTGATACCTGCAGTATTAAAATAAGTGTTTTTTGATACCTGCAGTACGAAAATGGTGATTGTGGTGCCTGCAGTACGAAAATAAGTAATTTTGATACCTGTAGTATGAAAATATGCAATCTTTTTTGGGACCAGCAGTATGAGAGATTAGATTTTGATACCTGCACTACGAAAATTATTAAAAAAATGCAACTACTCGGGTGGCACATGTACATATACCTCATATATGGAAGTGCCCCCTCCCCTTCCCTTCCCGGCCTGTATTGACCACTTGCATTCTGAATACTTCAGGATTATCTGCCATCTGATTGATCATTGTTTCAGTTTTATTCAGGCTAAGCATTCATTTTTTGAGTTCCACTTAGGCAAGATTCACATTCCATCATTTGCATCGTGACAGAAACCATTGTTTTGATTTTCTTTGATACCAGAAAGCACTTGAATTCATTTTGTTTGAGTCCTGAAAATTGATTGTTTGTACATCCTTTTATGGCATGAATTTATTATTTAGCACGTTCCATTGGAAAGTTTGAATTAAGATTTGACAGATTTCCTCCTAAAATATACCCTTCCATGTATGCCCTGCCTCCCCCACCCCCTGTTTCAATATGTCCCAAAATGTATCACTTCTTCCTTCAGCAGTAACAAACCACACAACAAATTTAATCAAAACCAGTTCTTGAAATACTGTTGATGACAAACAGACAAACAAATAAACAGAGGCGAATACATAACAATAGTACATTACCATCAAAACATAATAATTATTACGTAATGTACTTTAGGTGGCTGTCACAGCAGAAGTGAAATATTAGTGACTACGATTAAAATAAGTGATAACGTAATACTTTACTTATATCATTCACATATAAAATAACTAAAAGGTAGTTGAGGATAGAGTATTGTATGCTTATTAGGTGAATATCCCGGAAGGGGTGGAGAAAAGGAGGGGGGGGGGGCACTTCCATATGTGAGTTATATGTATATGTGCCGCCCGAGCAGGAGCCTTTTTTTATTCACCATTTTCGTCTTTTTGTACTATAATAAAATAATAATAAACATTTGTACTAAATTTATCTTTAATTTCTAGTGAAAACAATTGTCCTTTTTCATCATTTTTGTAGTGCAGGTCCCAAAAATGAGGTTTTACTGTGTTAATTTTGTACTGCTGCTCCATTTTTACAATATTTTTTGTTGAATACTCATACTGCAGGATCAAAATTGACTTCTTTCATACTGTGGGTATCAAACTTGCATAATTTCATACTGCAGTTACCAAAAAATCTGTCATACTGCGGGTATGTTTTTTAATTGATGGGCTGCACACCCTTACCACTTTTAGTATGAAGTGCCTCCGGGTAAATGTGCGTCATCACGTTATTAAACCTCATTAACCCCCTTCACAAATATTATTTATCAGGTGTCACCTGACCTCTTAAGCTACCCCCCCCCCCCCTCACCCCATTATTTTGAACGCCCCGCCACTCCTGAACCAGAATAAGCTGGCATCTGTTGCAGTCTTATATGCCACAATGCCAAACTTGGATAAGATGTCATGGTCAATGGGGTCGTTTGCCTGCAATAAACATTCAACACCTCAAAAAAATACCACTAGAAATAAGTTTATTTTAGCATTAAAGAGTTCGTCAACTTCGTCGGTTATAGGGAATGGAGCTGTGGCGTATCTAAAGGGGGAGGGGTAATTGTGGTCTTTCCCTTAAAAACTTCGCACCCCCCCCCCCTCTCCCCCTCCCTTCCCTCCCACTAAAAAAGTGTCAAAGCCATACATATGATTAACTAAAATAACCTAATGAATCATCTGATCATAGAAAACAAAGATATAGGCAATTTTTATTCGTATCGACTAAACTATTGTTAATTTTAGACGGACATTTTCCCAGTGTGTACCAATATTCCTCACTTATGGCCTGGACCAAGAGTCCTCAATTTTAAATTGACAAAACATCTTCAGTTTTGGAGAGAAAATTTTTTTTAAATTTTGGAGAAAACATATTTTTCATTTTGGAGAGAAAAGGTTTTTCAGTTGTGGACCCCGATCTGGAGGTGAAGGTCTAATAATAGATGTGTTTTTAGGGGGATCCTCCCCTCCACCCCACCCCCTAAAAGAAGAAGAAGCTAAACATGCCCTTGTTATGAAGATACAATGGCTAGAGCCAATTCGATGGAGAACCGTGGATAAAAACTATAAACTGCCCATCAGAGGGAAATGATTCTTCTCTAAGAAATTCAATACGCTATCAAATACACTGAATGATATAATTTGGAAAGACACGCTGACAACATTGGCGGTAATTGCAATTTTAAGAAATCTCTTTGTAAATTGGTGTATCTTTCTGAAGTGTCTTTTTATCTGAAAAAACGCCATTTGATAATATAAAAAAATATATATATATATAAAGTATGCCTGAAAGGAGGTGCAATTACGTAAATAAATCTTTTTAATATAAGAGGGCTTAAAATTTAAACTTATAGCGATTTTTATCGTAGAAAATGTGAAGTTACTTCAATAATTTCACTTTAGGTTACTGGAAGTTATTGGAGTTGCTATGTTATCATTTGCATGAGACGAGAATGAATTTATACGCTGCTCATGGGCTCATGGACTGTAGCAAGCGTGTATATACTGTCTCAATTTATATATTAATCAAAATAAACAATATTGACCTCACAAACAGTATCAAGAATCTCCATGGTTACCGGTTCCTCGTCTATAATTGTGTCAACCTTGCACAAGGATTCTGCAAAATATTCAAAAAATAAAGAATCGGAAAAATAAATTCTTATTTCAAAATACAGAAAAAGGAGTATACTTTTTTTTATCATTTGTCGATAAACTTGCAAGTGTTAGGAAGTGGAAATAAGAATTGTTGTTTCTCATTTCTGAAACTTAAAATCCGTTTGTTTATTTCTGTAAGCATATTTAGAAAAATTTTTTTGTCTTTTACAAAGACATTGGTTTTTCAGGGAACAAATCTTTTCTGTCCATGTCTTCTTCTGTATCTTTTCCTGAAATGAAAACAATACTATCTTATTTAGAAAGAACGCCGTTTAACGTAAATATTCAAAGAATATTGGTTAGCATCAAATTCAACAGTTTTGAGTTATTTAGTTTTGTTCTTCATTGTGTTGTAAGGCTAGTATAACATTCGGCTTTATAACTACACAATAAACCGCGGTCTGAAACATAAGTGATTATTGCGAAATTACGAAGATTTTTGTTTCCAAATAGCAACTTTTTTTTTTTCAAAATATCAACTGAGTTTACTGAAGAGCGAGCAGTAGTGTTGCATTCCATGTCATCCATGAACAAAACCGCTTTCACATTTTATAAATCCACAGGCCGACAGGTGGCCATAAACGTACTTGTATGTCAGGTTGAGTTCATCCGCATTTACTAATAGTACTTCTGTAAAGTTGCATGCAAGAATATATTAACATGGGTGTAGATAGGGGGTCGAGCCTCAACGGCTTCCCAGATGGTTAGAAAGGTCCATACATTTTACTAAAAGGTCTCAAAATTTTGCTAGAGGTTCAGAAATTTGGCTAGAAGGTCCAGAAATTTGGCAGAAAGATCCACAAATTTTGTTAAAAGGTCCAGAAATTTTAGTAAAAGGTCCATTTCTTTTTGTTAAAGGTCCAAAAAATTTGCTAAAAGTTTCAAATATTTTTTTAAAAGGTCCAGATTTTGATAGTCTTTTTCTTTGTTATTCATTAAAATTTAGCTTCCCAACAAGTATAAAGACAGCTATTTTTATCCAATTTCAGAAGAAAAAACAACAACATCGGCATTTTTTAAGTTTTAAGATCACCCCTACCCCTTCCTTCCTCCCCTACCCATCCCTCTCACTTAATCAAAACGGGATGGCTACACCAAAGGTCGATGAGGTCTATGAACATGTAGCAATTTCAATATTGGTTGAAAGAGCATTGAAATTTGAGCACATCAGTTTAGGAATTTTTTGAAAATATTACTTTTAGAGTTTTTGTATGGCTGATCAAACTTCTATCAATTTTTAACTCCAAAGAAATTTGTAAAGCATGACTGAGCAGACAGCTCAAAATCTTTACGTAATTCTTTAACTATCAGTCACTCAAAATGATGGGAAAGTCTATTCCTCTTAGCTTTATTGGGGCATAATCAAATAACAAAGAATCAAAAACGTTTGGTCAGAATTTGTTGCCCCACTTCAAAAATTTATGCCAGTTTAGAAATAACGTCGATGACGACGATGATGATGATGACGATGATGACAATGATGATGATGATGATGATGATGATGATGATGATGATGATGATGATGATGATGATGATGATGATGGTGGTGGTGGTGGTGTGGTGGTGGTGATGATGATGATGATGATGATGATGATGATGATGATGATGATGACGACGACGATGACGACGACGATGATGACGATGACGTCGACGACGATGACGATGATGATGATGATGATGATGATGATGATGATGATGATGATGATGGTGATGTGATGATGATGATGATGATGATGATGATGATGATGATGATGATGGTGATGATGGTGGTGGTGGTGATGATGGTGATGGATGGTGATGAAGTGTGAAATATTTAGCAGAAAGCAAACTACATACCTAGAGTAGGATCGTAATCACCGATGAATCTTCTTGTTGTATAACGTACAGTCAAGGCTGAAAAGAAAACAAATTATGATTTCTTTAAATTTAACTTTTGTAAACGTTTTTTTATATCTAATTGTCTAAGTGTGTTTTATGGGTGTCAGGCAGAACTTGAATGAGGAAATATCTATTTCTATTATTTTGTATGTGGTTCATATCGTTTAAAAACATTTACTTTGTTCATAATTTGTGAATGTTTTCATGAAAATCATCACAAAAAGTCCCCAAAGATTCCGATATATATTAGTGATTTTTTGATTACACGAAAATGGCATTAATATTTGGTATACGATACGATGCATTATGTATACATGATTTATATTGAATAAGTTACAAAGTTATGGTTTTCATGTTTTGTCCTTACTTGTGACCAATATCTCACTTTATAGGATTATAATTTATTTTTTATTCCGTTCGGTAATAAGAAATTTGGCTTGTAGCAGACGACTAAGGGAATTTGTTCTCAAAAACATGAATTCTTATTAAATCAAGGAGCAGAGGCGGCGGAATCGGGGCACTGGGGAACGTGTCCCCAACTTTTGTCAAAGGTTACATAGGGAAAATGCCTTTTTAGAGCGGACAAGTGCCCCTTTTGTGCCCTTTAAAAAAATCACTTTTAGATTATCTGAACTTTACACAATGAACCTTTAAAAAAAAGGTAATATTACGCATGCTTTATACGCATATAATAAGCTCGATTTTTAATTTTTCCTGAAGATAACGTTGAGGTTATGGAATAATTTTGTTGAAAAAGCAATCACATCTGTCTACCTGCCTTCTTTTCTTTCCGCATATTATTGGTAAAAAGTCTTTAAAGTAGGACCTTTCCGAGAGCACGAGCCACTCTAAATTTTCAGGAGGATATAAGCTATAACGCTGTCGTTCATCGGGGACCGCGGAGCAATTTTTGAAGTTGGTGGGAGGCAGGGCCGGATTTAGCAATGAGCAACGTGGGAAGTTGCCCATGGGCCTCCACAACCAGGGGCCGCCACATATTTCATAAAAAAAAATGTACGGGAAATGTAGGCTGACCTGAAGGTACCATCAATCAAAATCATATTGCGCGCGTTTTACGTCGTGGTAGCAACCTGTTAATTTGCATTGGTAGGAGTGATTAGTACCCTGTTCATTTGTACTAAAAATTGGGCAGGCAAACAGGCTTACAAAACAAAAATTCTTGAACATAATTTTATTTAAAAATCACAAAATACTGCACCATTTTGCATATAAGCACCCTTAATTATTCCAAAAAATTCCAAAGGGTACACCCCCTCTCCTTAGACCCCTCCCCTGGACAATTTGTTTTTCGATTTTTGGGAAATTTTAATTTTCGGGCACTCTCTTAAAATTTTGGTGTATTTATTGACAATTTTGGGGCATTTTGTTCCTTTTTTGGCAATTTTAAGGAATTTTGCCAATTTTCGAATTTTTTTGATCATTTTCAGGCACATTCCTTAAAATTTCGGTAAATTGTTTGACAATTTTAGGGAAATTTCGTTTATTTCAGTCAATTTTGAGGAAAATTGTGTTAATTTCGGAAAATTTGTTTACAAGTTTTTTTCTCAATACCTTTACCTTCATTTTTGCTAAGTATTCGATTTTCGGGAAATATCTCAACGATGCAAGTATCAACAACTGAATTAGACCTGTAAAATAGCTGGCATACACTAAAACCTGGTCTTCGACTCAGAAGTTGGACTCAATTTTGGACTCAATCTTAATAGTGATATGGGTGGGTTTATTTTCGTGTTTTTTTGTGGAAATTTTAACAAAGTCAGAAATGCAACAACATGTGTTAAGAGGTGGGCCAATGGTCTTGAAAATGTTACGTTTAATATTTCTTTGTAAGAGAATAGCCTGTGAATTTTATAAAGCCTATGCACATATATTACGAGACCCACTTGGTGTCGGTGGGTTCATGCCTTTGAACATTTAGATTATACTATCTTCACTGACTGACTGATGGATTGTCTATCACAAAGACAATGTACAATACCATAGGGTTCTCTTAGTGTTGGTGGGCCCATAACTTCATCGGTGGAATGTACTTTTAGACCATTCATAGAAATAAATTTTCTTTTTATTTCAGGCAATTTTTGTCAATTTTGAGGAAATCTTTGTCAATTTTCGGAAAATTGTTAACAGTTTTCTTCAATAAGTTTACCTCCATTTTTCTCAAGTTCGATTTTTGGGAAATTTCGTTCATTTTGGCCACTTTTCTTAGAATTTCGGTAAACTGTTTGTCAATTTTACGAAAATTTCGTTCATCTTTCGCAATTTTTCAGAAATTTCGATCATTTTTAGGAAATGTTTAGGAAATTTCACAACCAGCAAACCAGGAAAGGAGACATCCTTTGAGGTCATTTTTATTTCTTTTGCACATCAGCAAAAAAGTGAGGGGGCTAAAGCCCCCAACCCCTTCCTCCGTCTCCGCGGTCCCTGTTATACTGTGAAACTACGTCAGTTTAAAGATGCCCCCCCCTCCCCCTAGATTCAAACATCTTTCTCCACCCCTGATAAAGAGATACATAAAAGTGTTCATCCTTGACCGATCCACTTTCTTTTTACGCAAGATCTTTAGTATCAGTCAGTTCCCAGCCCCGCGAAAAGTTGCTTGTTCTCTTCAGTGCGTATTTCGCCCACTCGGATTTATGAGTATATAATGAGCTGAAACATGCTGTTTTTCGAAGGTGATTACAGCTTTGCTACGACTAAAAACGTTATCAATACATGAAATTTAGGCGGATAAAGGGTTGAAAATACTATTCATTAACATTTGAAGAAATAATTAGAGCAAACAATAATGAAAATCGAAGATATTTGGAAAAAACGGGTACCAAAAACGTGGTCACAAACCACATTTCTAGTCTTGGGCCCATACGATCTTTACATATGTGATAGAAACATTCCTTTTCTATCTACGTTTTATAAAATAAGCATGAAAATCAGAGGAATCCGGTCAGGGGTTCGCAAGTTTTGCACCTATTTCCAAAGGAACCATGTTGATGTCGCTAATATCGTACGATCCATATCATGATTTGACAATGTGCAGTCACGTGGTATTTTTACATCTGTATCGTTAATGTTAGCATGTGCATGCTGAAATGGCGTTCGCAAGAAATAGCCGCAGACCTTCGTAATCCCCTGATAAAGTGTTTCTTTGAAATAACAAACAGTATATACTTCAGATTACATGGGAATCCTAATAGTATATCAAATTCAGAATCAAACGAATGATATTTAGTGACGACAGAGCTTCTTGAGGCAACTGAATACACTCAGTGTATGTAGGGTTTTGATCATTAGAACCTTCAGGTGTATGCATATTGTGGTGTCAATACTGATTTTCACAAATTTAGCTTGCATGTGCAGTAGTATTTTCATTATTCTTTTGCTAAAATCTATACGGATAAATACATTTATATTTGCTTTTACTGCTAAAATACCATTTCACCAGAGATTACTTATCCCAAATAAGAAATCCCTGCTTTCATGTATTTCCTATAAATACATTGTTGCTTTGTATGCCTATTGGTGTAAATTTTCATCAGCATGAACTATGGTCTGGACTTCTCTGACAAAATTTTAAAATGAGATTATTTTGTTAATTTACTATAACAGCAAATTAATGAATTATGCCAATTACAATTACACGGATTCAAACATAACGAAAAATATTCAATTTGTTTTTATGGACCTGTGAAAGAATCTGGCATGAAATCACATTCAGATGGTCAGAAAAACACTGACTCGTAGTGTGAGAATGACCTCTAAACCCAAACACTGAAAATAACAATTGCCCTGGAAAATCACGTAATTCACAAAATAGTATAAAACTTTTAACAGCGGTTAATAATCATGTACCCGTTGTATGAAATATGTAGAATACTGTAGCCTAATTTTATGGCATATAATGGTAATCTATCAAAGAGCCACATATACACTTAAACCAGTGTTCTATATAGGCCTATCCATATCTGCACAATGGCATTAACTTGCAACAATGAACATTAATGATGCTACTCAGGAGAGAAAACAACTTTTTCTTCAACATTTGATTTACTTCTAATTCTGACAATTTATATATCGTTCTTCTTCAACTGTTCCAGGCAATAATAAAAAGTATAAAAAATTCACAACAACCTAAAATTGCTTAAAAACAATCCCATGCAAGGTAGGCCTACATATGAATATATGTAGTGCCACTTGAATTTTGTTAACAGAAATTATCAATAAAACACTCAATAGGAAAAATGAAAACACATGCACATAAACAGGAAAGGTTTTCACAACCACTTAGATCATATTTAAGTCCTAAAACTAAGGCCTAAACTAGCAGACTAGCAGATAATCTGCACTTGGTCTTGAAGTATTTCCTTATTGTCTAATGCGGCATTTCAAGACAATTATAAAAAGACGGCATGCCAACACGGCAACACACTAAGTTGACATTGAAAATAACCCGATTGTTAATTTTATCCTGTAAATATAGAAGCTAGATCCATGGTTGATTTTTAATTATGGACACACTATTATCATTTTCATAACAGACCTTTCTTACACTTCAACTTCAATAATAATTAAAAAAAATCACTAGTCTTTCAATCACTATTACAATACATTTCAATACTTATGGTGAACAATCATTTTGATTCAATGCTGCACATATTAAAACAAATCAAATGACTGCTACTTCTACTAGGCCCTAGGCTAGGTTAAGAGTAATAAATGAGATGGATGCAAAATAATCAATCTTTTCCTAGCTACCACATTAACTTACTCTTGATCGCGATAAAAAATCCACATAAAATGTAATGCTAATCTCTGTAATGGTGGCCATTTTCAACTTCATAATACTGTCACCAATCGCCACCGGACCCATACAAATTTGGTACTGACAGAAAGGTTATTACGTCGTCTAATGAATTATTGATAAATTTAGCCTAAATCTGAAGGATTCCGGTCAGGGTTTGGCATAAATTTCGTCCAAAAATTAGGTCAATATTGAAGTGGCACTTCAATATTCAAATTCAAGTGGCACTACATATATCATATGTAAGCCTACCTTGCATCATGAGGATTGTTTGTAATGAATTTTAAGTTCAAACGACAATTACGCAAAATTAGAAATCCGAAAATATGAAAAATTTGGTATCATTCGGAAGAAAAATAAAACAACTCTCATCTAAACTACCATCTTTACTGCTACATTATTGCCAGGTGACACCTCACGTGATAGAAAACTGTGTCATCAAAATATCGGTTTCGCAAAAACTGCGAAATTCTGAAAGTGGGCGGATTCCTCGTCGAAGAGAATGACGTCACAGCACCTCATTAACACGAAGCTGTGAACTGACTGGCATCGCCTTTGCATAGTTCTTGCAGATAAACCCCAACACTCACATTGCAATGCTTATGTTTCATAACATGCATTGCAAAATCAAGATAATTTGACATTTTAAGCGTTGTGATTACTGGTTGGTTACCCTATTCAGACCATCCGACAATTTGCCCTCTTTGGATTAAAAATGTTATTTAAACGATTGAAAAAACACAACAAACAATATGTGCCGCACTCGTTCAATAAGTTACAATCAGTCAACTAATCCAGTAATAACATCTGAAACGTTTTAATCTACATTGTTAAAAAGTAATAAAATATGATTAAGAATCCCATTTTCTTTGGAATTAAAATCCAGCAATTATTACATCAACTGAACCTGAGTATTCCGAACTATGACTAATACTATTTGTATGAAAGAATTCAAAGGCAGTTTACCGTCCTCAAATTATGTTAAAGGCATTTCACAACGTGAAGTGCCTCTAATAATTACTCCAACGTTTACGGTTAATTACAAATTGCTTCTAAGATATTGCCACAATACTCATTTCAGATTCGTAAGTTTCTTCTTTTTCTCGACTTTTATGACGTCATTTTAAAGCGCTGCCGTAGTTATCATCAATACCTTAAGTGCCTACATGACACCAATTTATCAAATTCATCTTTTTAAAACTGTCTACTTATTCCATGCTACAATAGTTCTTGCTAAGATGCTTTCATTCTAATCAATCCTGAATATATTTTCGTCGAGAGTCGTAAATTAAAAGTGGCAAATAGTTACTTTCATTACTTCAATAAAGCTGATGAAGTAAAAAAAATCAACTTTGTATTTAAATGCAACAGTTACTTTTAAAAAGGAAATACTTCACCATCGCAAGTATTCGAAAATTCACAGATGAACTTATGTATATATATATATGATGGCGTTTATTGTGTGCAAATGTAAACAGCACTGTCTGCAAGACATGACAAAATCTCGCATCAAACGTACTTGAGTGTGTATTAGTTTCGATTCTAAGGAGGAAACATCACTGCATTTTGCTCTAAAATTATTTTATCTTTCCCGAACAAAATTATCTAAACAGACTTAATTCACATTACATCCTTTTTTGGAAATTAGTTCCGTCTTTCTTTCCTACCAGAGCCGGATTTCGACATGCGGAGGCCATGGGCAACTCCAGGAGTGGAGGCCCACACTACTTTAATGACCGCCGTCCTGGGGGAGGAGTCTAAGGGGAGGCGGTGTACCCCTTTGGAATTTATTTGGAATAATTAAGGGTGCTTAGATGCAAAAATGGTGCAGTATTTTGTGATTTTTGAAGTAAATTTATATTCAAGAATTTTCATGTTGTAAGTCTGTTTACCTGCCCACTTTTCAGTACAAATGAACAGGTTGCTACCACATTTTCCCCTTACAATCTTTGTTCATAAAATATGTGGAGGCCCCTGGTTGTGAAGGCCCATGGGAAACTGCCCACGTTGCCCATTGCTAAATCCGGTCCTGTTTCCTACTCACAGCCGTGTCCATAAGGGACAGTGAATTTCGACCATGTGACATTATTTAAATACTTTTTCCGGAAAATCTTAATCAGATTTGAAAAGTTCTATAGACATAAAGGCACACAAAAACGAGTAAAAATCATACTAGTTGTGACGTCACAGCCTCAACTTTCTCAAAAGTTCTTTATGCATTTTATGATATTTTGTCCTGAAAAGCAGAAAAACAAAATCTAGTAATAGTAATTATAATTCGTCACCTCAAGAAAGTTCAAATAAAATTAATTCCAATGTCAGAAAAAAGTTTCATACATTTTCTTTAAAACACATTAGCAATGGATGAGAATGTTAAGATAAGGTCGCCAACCTTCCGTAGTGGACTTACTACGCAGAAACGACAGAGCTTTATGCTTGAATATATCCGTAACGGAAAAAGATTTACGAATGCTTTCGTTACCATTTTGCTTGACCACTGAGCTAAACCTTTAATTGTGTTCCTGTATCTATTAATTTAAAATTTATAGATACAAAACTTAATTCCGATTCTATGAAACCCAGATGCAGCACAAATTAAGCACTTTTCATTATATAATATGTCTAAGTTGATAAGTTCATAGACATGCATTGATATTTTTATCGGTTGTTTTTATCAATTCCACATTATCTTTTCTATGTTATACAATGTGACTTGCAAGTTGGCAAAGTTGGGGTATGATCTCCATGCTTAGTCTGATCGTCTTGAAGTCGGCCATGTAGCTGCACATTTCGGTCGAAGTAGGGTAAAGAAGCCACAATAGATAAACACATTTTTGGTTCTAATTTAAATATTGGTCGAAAAGTTCATTTTTACGAGAACTCAATTGAGGGTTTGCCCCTCTTCTCCTCGAATACACCACTGGATAGAAAAACAATTTAGAGATTTAAATACACATTTTAAGACCTTTTCAATAATAATATCTTAGAAAAGATGAATGCCTTTAAAGCTAGCAAGTAGAAATAAGAAGATATACTGCTGTTGATATATAAATATATATATATATATTATATATATTAAATTTATATTCAAGAATTTTCATTTTGTAAGCCTGTTTGCCTGCCCACTTTTCAGTACAAATGAACAGGTTGCTACCACATTTTTCCCTTACAATTTTTGTTCATGAAATATGTGGAGGCCCCTGGTTGTGAAGGCCCATGGGAAACTGCCCACGTTGCCTATTGCTAAATCCGGTCCTGTTTCCTACTCACAGCCGTGTCCATAAGGGACAGTGAATTTCGACCATGTGACATTATTTAAATACTTTTTCCAGAAAATCTTATTCAGATTTGAAAAGTTCTATAGACATAAAGGCACACAAAAACGAGTAAAATCATACTAGTTGTGACGTCACAGCCTCAACTTCCTTAAAAATCTTTATGCATTTCATATATGTACATATATATATATATATATATATATATATATATATATATATATATATATATATATATATATATATATATATATATATATATATATATATATATATATATATATATATATATATATATATATATATATATATATATATATATATATATATATATATATATATATATATATATATATATATATATATATATATATATATATATATATGTATATATATATATATATATATATATATATATATATATATATATATATATATATATATATATATATATATATATATATATATATATATATATATATATATATATATATATATATATATATATATATATATATACATATATATATGTAATTACATGTATTGATTATGTGTTGTGTATAATGTCACAGGAAGTAGGTCGAATGAGATGAAAAGTACAGCCTAAAAAGGTAATTTTAAGCTTCCACAAATGATAACTCATGACTGTTATTCTACTGGGCGATTCCACGATTGTCACGTCAGCACTCAGCTTAAAACCTCCCCCACGCAACCCCGCGGGGAGTGTCCCAGGGATAAGGGTGGCGATTCCACGATTAACACGCCGGTTATGCAGCGTGTAATCGCCAACACCTATCCCTGGGAATGTGCAAGGGATAAGCGGGGCGATTTGGCAAATAGATTGTCATGTCACTCAGCGTAAATTCACCCCCACGTTACCCTGGGAGGATCCCACAGATTAACAGAGCGAATTCACGATTGTAGCCATGGCCGTACCAGTCAGATACCAATCTTAGTCGAGCAAGGAATTATGCCCGACTCGGCTAGATATCTGGGTCATACCTCCCGACATGCCCGATTTGCCGTGAAAATGACAATATGATACTTGGGAACCAATCTTATATAGTCAGGCAGAGATGTCAAATGTACTTTTTAAATCGGTGATTTATCGGAATCATGCCCGATTTGGCAAGATTTCCCGATAATTAATTTTTTTTCCCATAATCGAAAAAACATACTTCAAAACTGGCAGAAAATGTCCCGAAAATCGAAAATTAAAATTGCCCAAAAAATGGAAGTAAATGTTCCAAAAATTGTTCGGAAATTAAGGAAAGTTCCCCAAAATTGAGGAAAATTTTGAAAAATTGGTCAAAACAATTTTCCCGAGAATAGAAAAACCTGCCAGAAAATCAGTCCGGAAGCATGCCTATTATTAAGAACATTTATAACACACGAGAATATTGAAGTCATGCAGCCATATTGTTCAGATGTTGCAATAAAACGTCTTAGTTTATCATTAAGGTACTTGAAATATTACAAATCATTGTGTTGAAAAACATTTAAAATTTTCGAAATGGCCGTTTCGCGCCTAAATGCCTAGGTCTATTGACTATTTTATCTATTATTTCAGCACGGCGTGGTGACCTTATCAAATGGGAGTGGAAAAGTTGTAGCCATCAAAGTAATGAAGGTGTTTCAATAAGTTATAATTGTCTCCTAGCAAAGATATTTTTCCCGGACGTATTTTGAATTTGAAAAATGTAACATTGCATAAGACTTTAACGTTAGGAAAGCAAAAGATCATGGGAAATATCACAAAATGGCGGCTTCCATGTAGCAAAATCTTCCCATTAATAGGAACATTTATGTTCCCATTCATAGGGATACTACCGGACTGAAAATGAAGGAAATTTCTCCAAAATTGAAGAAATTTGCCCGGAAATTAAAGAGAGTTTCGAGGTTTTTTTACGCTATGACAAATCAGTATTTGTAAACCATTTCAGCATGTGCATACGTGGTGGTTTATAAACAGCTCAAATCATTAATGAAATTCTTTTTTTTCTTTCCCCAAATTTCAATTATCAAATTCAAAATAACCAACGGTTTCCAAATTGCGTTCTACCAGTCTACTGTTACATCTGGGTCAAGTTATAGCAATATCTAATTTAATATAGCCAACTTCGCCCATTCAAAATAAATGGGGGAAGGACCGAAACATAATAACTTAACATGAGCAATTTTTTAGTTGTCTAAGGTCAGAAAAAGATTAGCAATTTATGCTAATTAGCAATTAGGTATCTAAGTTCTAAATTGCTGAAAAATGGTCAATGTCAACCGAGTTTTATGGGTCTTCAGTTTTGCTGTTTGCATGGTTTTTAGTATTCTATTTTGATCCATTTGAGCTCATGTTGCTACCTTCCCAACTTTAAATTTGTTTCCTAGAAAGAAATCTTGCAAAAGATTTCCTGGGAGTCTTTTTCGACTGGACAAAGAAAACGGGATGTAAAGCCACTTGAGTCACAAATCAAATTTTCAAGTATCTTTTATTTTTCGGAAGCTTGTTTACTGTTTGATAATCTCCTTTCAGCTTATACACAAAACCACTTTGTCAGTTTATAATGGGTTGATTCCTTCATTTGTTGCCATAAGCTGATTTATTTTCGAAAAGGAGATACTTGAGTAAGGGTATTTCTTTCTTTGTCAGCCAGGTTGACAGGTATAAAGAATAACAAAAGAGAAAGGGATCAGACAAATCTCGTAAAAAAGAAGCGCTAAACATTGCAAGCAATATCTTTAATAAAACGTGCAAAAACATTTAATAGCAGGATTACAAACCTGTGTGGTGAAACGTTTTAAGAAGAAAAATAACTGTTTAAAAAAAGTAAACATATATTTAAGTATAAAGCCTGGATTATAGATAAAATTCCTCTACAGCGTTTTTACTATTTAAATCATTTTTCCTTGAACTTTCTTCAAGTAATATAATATAATCACCCTTACTAGATTCTGTTTTACTACTTTCCTGAAATATCCAATGGTTTTTAAGTCACACTATGCAGGACAAAATATAATAAAATGCCAAAAGACTTTAAGGAATCTGAGGCTGTGACGTCACAGCTAGTTTGGTTTCCGTCGTTTCTACACAAACGATTCCAAACTTTAAACAAAATATCTCCTTAACGGCTTAGAGGTATATGGATAGGTAGCAACCACTTTGTATAAATTGATATAAAAGTCCTTCATAAACACTCACCACAAAGACTTTCTTACAAAATTGATTCCAAGATGTGAAAAATCCGGTTTATTTTTAGGTCTCCAAATGTATGCTCATTACGTATTAGTATTTCGTAACGCAAGGATAGGAGAGTACAACACTAACGTTATGTGAAAATTACAGTGTAACATACAATAATGCTTACATCCTAACGTAACAAGTGGAGTTCGCCAATTATAAAGAAATAATGGATCGAAACTTTCAACACAATGGTTTTTAATATTTCCAGTACATAAATAAGAAACTATGACATTTTATCCCAACATCTGAAGAATATGGCTGCATAACTTTAATATTCCCGTGTGCTATTAATGTTCCTATTAATAGGCATGCTCCCGGACTGTATAAAGGTGACTTTTGTTAATCAAACGTATGTATAGCGGCACCACAATATGCTACCCCACGATTTGATTAAATCATTTAGATTTTATGACAGATATTAAATCATTGATCTTTTGAAGACTCTTGAATTGCCGTCTTCATGTACATATTGGCTCTTAGCAGCTTAGATTATAGCAAAGAAAACAACTCTTTTCCAATTTGTACATATTAAAATCCATATTATTGAGTAGGATGATATGATACGTGTAGTTCAAGTTAGTCAAAAGAGTAGTTATTCATCCAGAGGCATACAAGTATATAGAACGTTATTTTACAGAATGTCATTACAAATTTGCACACAATCTGTAATGATTAGGCCCGAGAATGTCAATGAACTAAAACTATTAAACGTGCGATATCTATAATAAAAAAAAATATTTAACATGATTTGATGTACCTGTGTTTTTGCGATATTCAAAATGAAATTATTTTATGTCTTGGAAAGGTGTACATTGGTCAAGGGAAAGATATAGTTTTATTTCTGCAATTCTTAAATTAAAAACTATTGCATAGTACATGAATTTTGTCACGGTAAATTATACAACGAAACTTCCTACTATACAGTCCGTAGTACTATACAATGCTCATCATCTGGGAAGGGGCAATAGTGGGACGTTCCCCGGCAAAATTTAAAAAAAAAAAACGTTTTTTTGTAATTGTATTGATTTTGCATACGATTTTGACCGAGCCTCACCTTTCACATATATTTTCTTGTAGTTAATAGGACTTATTTCTTACTCCTCAAGTGTACTTTTTTTTTTATAATTCCCTTCACCAGTTGACCAATAACCCATGCAGCCTTGACCAAAGAACCCTAATCACTCCAAGACTCAACGTTGCAAATCGCGCGTCATTTTTGGATGTTCATTAATTCTTTTATTGCATGGATCACTAATAATTCTAACCCCCCCCCCCCCCTCCCCACCGCACATTAAAAAACACTTGTCTGTACATATCCTGCATTTATCATGCCATTTTGATCCATCTATATAAGTATTGTGATATTGAGTCTGATCCACTAGTCTTCTTATTTCATGAAAGACCGACGCATTGCCATAGCTTTGCGTACGACACCATAATCAACGTGTAAAAACCTACCGCTTTTGCCAACACCGGTGTTGCCTAATATAACCACTCTAAAAGATAACCTTGGATACTGATCTGAGCTTCGGATCCTCTTAAACTCCAGACCACCGCTAATAGTAGCTGCACGCCTTCGACTCATCTTGAATCATTGCCGTATGTCTGCAAAAAGAGACCGTAAAATGGAATAGGTTTTTGTGGGTAAGCCGTAAACGGGGATGCTAACACATTCCTGATGTAAAGAGGGTTTTTGTGTAGTATATTTAACTATACACGTTTAGGCACATGTCAGGGAACAGTGGAAAGCTAAAGCTAAATCCTTTCGAGCCATGGCATAAGGCTCATAGGGCCGGTGCTTATTCCCGGTTTCCATGGCGCAAGTGGATAAAAGTACATGATTCCCTCTGGACGTGACGCCAGTCTACCAGCAGTGCTGCTACTCATTTTACAGCTGAGTGGACTGAAGTGGACAAGTAGAGTAAAGTGCCTTGTTCAAGGACTGGCAATGCAGGGCTCGCGGCGGGAATCAAACCCGGTTCCCCTACGCCTGTACGCATGCGAGCATGACTCCTTAACCACTGCACCACTTGCCAGGAAAAGCACAAGTCATCTAGGAACTTGTTTTCAGTGTGTACTCAAGGAATTTTCCAGGGGTGAAGTGGATGAACACCGGCTTAAAATCTTTAGAGGCTTTTTTTGTTTTTTTCGAGGAGTGTTCATAAAATTAGGCATGGGATGAATCTCCTACCATCTGACCATAGGAACCGACGTATTTACGTCTTATTTACGGCTTATTTATAAATGTTATCAGCAGGGATACTTTATTAGCGGAGGCTTATTAGATCGACTCACATTTTTGAAACTTTCCAGAGTGCAGGGGACATGGGGCGCTTATTACGCCCACATGTTTCGAGTCTGGTCAACATATTTGGTCTTGTATACATTTTTACCAACACAAGTATTTCATTTCATAAATGAAGCTTAAATAGACGCTGCCCTTTAACCAGTTGATGCTAGATTCTTGGAAAAAGAGAAGGACAACTTTGATTCATTGGGAGGGAGGGGGGGAGGCATAGGGATCATTCACCTTTAATTAAAATTGTTATTATTAAAAGTTTTGCCATTTCAAAATTGTATATCTTTTTACCGTTTTACCCTCACCCAAAAAAACTTTTATTAACGATCTTAATCAAATTCCTTTGGAACTTGACACAAAAACTGATAAAATTAAACGCTCAGTGCTAATTAACAAGAAGGAGGATTAAAAATAATAGATATTCCTTCTGTCATCAAACGTTTGAATACTTTGGTAAAGCTTTACCAGCAGGTTTGGTTTGTTGATGTTTAACGGCACCGCGAGACAATGGAAAAAACAGACAATAAATTTCCTCAAGAATAATACTGTGGTGTTTTTAATGTAATATGTTCCGTAGTGATTTTTCAAGTATCTCAGATTCAAACACGTCTGTGAAGCATGGGCAGTTTTCAACTTCTGCCATCCACAAAGTAAATTTGGTAATCAGATTGTTCTAAATATCTCATTCTTAAGAATTTGTGGTAGTATTGTTTTTCATCAAATTTTCAAAGAAAGAAGGCTTTTCTTGTATTTGAATTTATTAATGCTGATGGGATTTGTTTATCATTCGCGATTTCATTGACAAATCTAAAATTTATGGTTTACCATTCACTCTGTATTTTGGAATTCTTAATGACCTTCCTGTCCATTATATAGCGAGATAGGTAGGCTAATGCCGGAACTTTAAACCCGAATGTAGGCAGATTGGCTTCGTGCAGTGTATGGCAAAGCCCAAATCCCACGTGGTTCCGATGCTAACTTTGGATTAGAGGCAATTTATTTTAATCGTATATCTATATATGTTGTGTTCTTACACGTTTTATTTATTATACTGGAACAAATAATTCATGTATGTTATGTTGCTTGTTTAAGTGTTAAATTGGTTTTTGCCTTAAGCTATAAGCCACAATCTAACAACCAATGTATAAATTGTATTTAGCTCCACATGACATCAATAATGATAAAGTCATCAACCCAACATTCTATGGTACCCTGAATCATTCTTGCTTTTATCAACAGCATCATACCAAGTTTGATTTAAATCTTACATAGATTTGTGAAAATATGAGCATAAACAGAAGTCCCACCTTCTCATTAATATTGATGACATCGGCACCAAAAACAACATAGATCATATGCAGACCATAACACACTTATATACCAAGTATGGCATAAATCCACGTAATCATCTTAAGATATCGTGTTTACAAGCTTGTTAACGAATTTTACATTTAGCCCCGCTTACTATGATGTTCATGACATCAGCACCAAAACAATGGGGATCACTTACAGTCTACAGACCACAACATATCCATATAACAAGTATGACATAATCCACCTCACTGTTTTTGAGATATCGTGTTTGCAAGCTTTTAAGCAGAATAATAATTTACCCCCGCCTATAAATTAATATTCATGACATCAGCATCAAAATCAATGGGGCTCATCTACAAACAACAGCCCATCTATATACCACATATGCCATAAATCCACCGCATGGTTCTTGATATATCGTGTTTAAAGACTTTTTTTAAATAATTTTAAATTTAGCCCCACCTACTAATTAATATTTATGGCATCAGCACCAAAAACAATAGGAATAATCTGACATAAAACCTCCTCACGATTCTTGAGATATCGTGTTTACAAGCTTCTGTCACAGAAACATACTTACAAACATACTTACATACATCCATGAATGATTATACATACATACATGAATGCATCATACATGCATGCATACATACATACAAACATACATACATCAGAAAAATCAGCCAAATTCAGTAAATATCTTGATTAAAAGTCGACTGAGACACTTATTCATGCATTTGTATCATCCAAACTTGATTTTTGCAAAAGTATCATATTTGGACTTCCTTCTCAACAAATCTCAAAGCTTCAGCGCATTCAAAACACTGCTGTCAGATTAGTTACTCTCACAAGTAAGAAATCTCACATTAAACCATCCTCCACCAACTTCATTGGCTTCCTATATGTGAAAGAATAAACTACAAGCTTCTCACCCTCACATACAAAGCCATCCATGGTCTTGCTCCAAATTATATTTCCAAGCTACTCACCTTACAATTACCAACTCGCTCACTCAGATCTAATAGTAATATTCTCCTAAAGCCCCCAAAATTAACACCAAGACTTATGGTGAACGTTCTTTTCAATCTGCAGCCTCCAAACTCTGGAACATTCTCCCAATCTACATCAGAAATGCCCCTACTTAAGATATTTTAAAGAGTGTATTGAAAACACACCATTTTATGAGTTACCCTCATTGGACCTTGTAACTTTATCCTGCTTGTATCTTTTTAAGTATGGTTTTTTGTTCACTCAATGATTATATGTAAGGTTTTCTCATGTTATATTTGTTTATGTAAAGCGCATTGAGGCCGTTTGATATAATGCGCTATATAAAAATGTATTATTATTTGTATACATATTATTATTAGTAGTAGTATTATTATTACATACATACATACAAACATACATACATACATACATACATACATACATACATACATACATACATACATGCATACATACATACATACATACATACATACATACATACATACATACATACATACATACATACATACATACATACATACATACATACATACATACATACATACATACATACATACATACATACATACATACATACATACATACATACATACATGCATGCATGCATGCATTCAAACGCCAGCATGACTACGTAGGTTCCTGATGCTATCGCATCGGAACCAAAAATGTACAATATTGCCGAGACCCTTCTGCTATCAACAAATGGACAGATAATGATAGCAGCTTCAATTCAATTGGTTGGGATATTCTTGTTTTTCTCATGCCTTATATCGCTATTAGGAATTCCAACATACAATAGCTTTAGTTTCGTTTCCTTCATGCAATTTTGGGAAGTAAGTCTTTTTGTGCAAATTTGACAAACGAAGACAGCTCTCTTTACCTTTTTTGGTTTACATAATAAAACGTCAACACGTTTGTTTTGGGAATGCAATCGTGGGAAGAATTTCAAGACTGCGTTCTTTATTATCATGACGAATAACTCAGGCTATAAATTTCCAGTCCATTTCTTTCATTATTGGTGTGCAAACGATACACCTAGGTAAATATCACCAACCCCATGATTTAATCATCCTTCAAAATCCAACTAATTCCTGATTGTTTAGATTAAATGATGGGCGTGGTGGTATTAGTTGCTTGCGTAGGGCTGGAGTCTTAAAATAGCACCCGCAGAAATCCACGATTCTGCGGGTATGAAGACCGAAAATTTATTGCGAGATTTATTCGTAAGGTCAAGTGTAACTCTGGCTTTCTTTTATTGACGTTTATTTTGGTTATCTTATCAATCCAAAGCAGCCAGTAATTTTTATGATTTTCCTTGTAAAAAATTATATATACAGTTGCAAAATGAAATAAATTATTCCAAGTGTGCTTATATTTGATAAGAAGTTCCTTTTTGATGTTCAGATAGAATTCCATATTATAAATAAAAACTGCAAGAACAAGAGTCACTTTCAGAATTTCTTTAATCTGTAATTAATTCGTAGTCATTCACTTACTGTACTTCAGAAAAAATATATTCACCTATTGCCACATTTTGTATCAGTAATATCGAGGTACTTAAAATTCAGAATATCAGAGAACAAAATCACCTGTTTATTGGTAAAAAGACACGAATTCACGGCTTTCTTTTTGTGCATTGGAACAATTGAATGCATTGGTGAATTATACATGCCTTTTGCTATGTCCTATCTTATGCCAAATGAGTATCTTTAGTAGAGTTCAATGTGAGAACCATCTTGACCTCTGTTATTATATTTTACGTATCGATTGTTTTATATTATATTGTCTGTGAAAAAAAGATTTTGAAATATAACTGGATCCAAAAAATTAATCGAAAAAATATGTCACCATTACAAAATGTTCTGGGGAAACAAAATGATATTGTAGCTGTCTACTAAAGCCTTTATCGTGAGGAATTGTTGATGATCTTTCGAATTATGGTTTCTCTTACACTTTCCTGGATGGAGTTTTTGATTGAAAGCAATAGTAGTACATCTATAGAATGTCAAGCATTGAATTCGTCAGTAATCTTCGTGTACATATCTTGATGAAATATTTTGTTGAGATAGTGTAGCTTTATATCTTCATGTTGGTGGAGTAATGCAGCCGGGTTTTAGGAAGCTGCTATTAAATACAACCAGAATAAATTTGAGGAAAATATCTTAAAATCGTCGTGATATTTTTGAATAAATTTCTGATAAATTATTTAACATATTGAAACCTTTGTGCTTGGGTGTTACTCAGAGTGTTACTCTCTAAGATAACACTTTCTTCTTCAGCCATCTAAAAACAAACTTGTACAGTTCTACAAATTAAAAATCGATACCTCAACGGGATAAAATGTTAATGTATATTATTTAATTTTTTAGTTTGCAATTGTGTCCCTTTTCATTCAAGATATATACCCTACGTCAAAATACGAAAACAATTTATGTCTAGTTGTTTATAGACTGATAGATATGTTTGTATCTGTCACAAATACATAAGCCTGGGAAAACTTGTCAAACAACTTCTCGCTTGCTAACACTCGTGTATAGGAGGCGATTAATACGTGCCAGCAAAATACCCTACAGGAAAGTAAAGTTGGATTTCAATAAAGTCAATGAGTGTATTTTTCGATAGAACGAATCATCAAAAAGTTACTATGAATTTTTTTTTTTATATCTGAAAACCGGCTTTTATCAGTTATTAGTGATTGCAATCGTCTTGAGCTAATTGATTTAGGCTGTGCATTTCCTGTTTGTCTGGGATTTGTAATTCCCACTTTCCTCATTCATGGTTGTTCAAGATGGAGAAAATTGACTGCAAAATGGGTTTCTAAAATGTTTTAGAATCCCCTTGACCTTTTCTTTCTAGGGTTTCTTGGGATCTCGTACATGTAGTATAGAAGCTCTTGAATAGATTCACTCGCATGAAAATTAATTCAGAAAGGAGGTAGATGGCATGTTAGATATCAAAGTTTAACAGGCGTCGGCGCAAACAGAAAATAGCAAAATATTATATTGCAAAATGTATGAAAATATATACAATCGCATTAAAGAAACACTTAAGTGTAATATTACAGTAAATGTTTGGTCACAATCAGATTATTTCTCCAGCCTGTTTGCATATTTGATTCTCGGATTTTATTAAAAGTGAGATCGCATTGTCTACGGTAAGAACCTCATTGCTTTCCCTTTTTGAGATGAAGAATCTCTAAAACTTCTTTAAGAAAAAGCTTCTAATATGTGGTCAAATAGGTACAAATTAGTCAAATCAAAATCTCAATGAGCCTGTCATTTCTGCACAATTTGTCAAAGAAACGGTTATCTCGTTCTTTGGGAAGAATTAATCAAAAAGTAGTAAAAATGGTCCCAATTTATTAATAACAATGTTTTAATATTAGTCGAAAGGAAACTTCTGATTTACTCATACTTCACTTTTTAACATTTTCTTAACATTTTCATTTTCATTTTCATTCTCAGTTGGACAACTGAGCATGATGTGGAAAAACAACACAACCGCATCGTTGAAATGATCAAAAGGACTTCAATAACTCCATGTGTAAGAGATGTTTTCCTCCTAGCAACCCATCTCATTCTTTGTCCACTTATATCCCTTTAACCATGCAAAAGTTGTGTTCCTGTTTATATCCTAAAACTATTTATTATTCAGTGATTACTTCTCCTAGTGATATACATTCATGCAAATTCATGTCCTCCTTTCCCTCTTTTATACCTATTTGGATCATGATTATACCTTTTACCATGCACATAGTCATGATTCAGGGAAACATACTTGTGGTTTACTCTCATTCACTGCCAAGTCTATCCCCACTTTCTCCCCTGTCAATGTTTGCTCTTGTGTTTATGAATCTATTATGTAAAGTTGCATCTGCTTGTAATACTGTTATTTTGAGATTGTTACAACATGATTTGAAGGTTTACATTTAATCTGTGTTTGCTATTTTTGTTATTAATAAGAATAATATTCCATGTAGCTCCCTACCCTGAAGACTCCATCCTGACAATGTGGAATTAAAGGAGTTCACACATGGTGTCATGTAAGAAGTATTAAAGGAGACATAACCAGTGTGTTTCGTACCGATCGGAGGATTCAATAAGTTCCCTGATCGGGAGACTCAATCATGCGCACTGAGCTTACAGGATATATGGAAGCCGCCATTTTGATTGTGAAGTTTAAGTCATAGACGCGTATCAGTTGTTTCATTAAATGTTTGTAACAAAGTTTGCTTTGTTCATGTTCAATTTCGCGAAAATAAAGCAACTTCGTTACTATCACGCAGTTATTGCTAAATAATTTTCACATATCCCTAAGTTATTTCTCATAATTTCAGAAAACCTTGTTAAAACGTGACTGCCTAACGGTAACACATAAATATTATAATAGAATTCATCACTTTACTTCAGATTTCTCGAAAATTGTACGGTGAATTTTAAAAGCGCACGGTGAAAAGATCATTCATATACCATTATTTCAAACCGTGAAGCAAAAATGGAGCCTTTCGGAGTGGTTGAGTTCCTCGCGCTCAAAATGTGTCTGATTCTTACCTTATTCCTATACAAACTTTGAATTTGGATTTATGCATTGTGGGATACTTCTGTTAAGGATCTCCCGATCGGGCGAACAAAACTGTTCTCCCAATTGTACTATTCGTACAAATTGGACTGATAACCCTACATATAGAAATTGACCCTATATTTGATATATGGTAAAGAAGCTTAAATGAAACCAAGTACCAAATATTTTTCTTAAAGGATTTGACAGTATTTCGCTATTTTCATTTAAACAAAGTCCATGACTTTAACATATTGTGCTTCTTCAAATTAACTGCATTATTAAATATAGATAATTTTATAATTGTACGGCATTGTGTTATAGACTAGCAATTAATATTTACTAGATAAAAATACATTAGTTACAAATTGGAAATACCTTTTATCCAATATACAATTAGTAATTAACATCAGTTCATTAGAAATTGCACAATGTTAAAGTCGTGAAATTTGTGTATGTAGGTAATTAATATGGATGACGTACATCGTAAACTTCACTCCAAAACTAAAGTGGTCACCAATTACTCGATAATGTAATGAGTATTTAACATGTTTTATAAATGGCGTTTCCATTATAAGGAAGGGTTTCTGCGTAACATGTTAACTTTTGCAAGTTTAGGTTTATAATATGTCCTTTTAACATATGAGATTTCAAATTTGACATTATCACCATAATCTTGAAGTTTTACAACACATAGTATAATACTATAGTAAGATGGTGAATAACGAGTTATTAAAGCCAGGAAGCGTCTGTTCTGACGGTCTGAGCAGTCCGCCTGTTTAATAATCCCATACAAATCATACTGCGCATGAGACTTGAAACTTTATGAAACAATTACCTTTTTCTTTGTAAACGCTATCCCACTTTAAATCCTCTCACGGCCATGTTTATGATAAGATGATAAGTGCCAAATATCTTACTTGCTTACTGTAAAACCTCCCAAGAAATCTGTACAATGATTATTGATGTTAAATGTGTCTGGATGCGAAAAGCAAACTATTTCATCAAAATTGATTGAAACTTAACAATTTTACAGCGCTTTAATTTTTCAGACATCAATATGCAAATCTTCATGCAAATTTACTGAGTTATTTTATGTTGTAAATCCTCTGTTTTTAAACAGTCTGTCACATTTTGTAGACGTATGCAGCAAATTATGACCAAAGTTTTTGAGCCTTTACCATACCACAAATTTTAGCAGGAATTTACTTTCAAATCGTTTTCATTAAATAAGACTTCCAAAAACATTTTAAAGAATTGCAGAAAGATATGGAGCTGCCCTCCCAGTCACACATAGGAAATTCAGCACCAATTAAAAGGTGTAAGCTAATTAGTCATAACTCAACAAACCTAAGGTGCTATTTCCAAAATCCAAAAGTGATCTGCTGAGACTTTACACCATTTTACCCGACATAGATATCGCTCCGTGTCCATAGACAAAAATACAAAGAGTGTAGAAAGTCAATCTTTTCTAAACAAACTTACCTACTAGAATATGGTTGACATTTACAGATGTAGTTTTTCTTTGCAGTTCACAAATTAATCATGATGTCCAAGTGAGAAGATGACGCCAAGACACTATACAATTACCGGGTAGAAAAGACATCCATGTCTGAATATGAATGTGTCCGTTTTGCACCTAACGGTTGAAATAAAAATTTCTGCAAAGATTGACAAATGCAACACCTGTTGGATATCTTTGAATGGGAATCAATGAAGCTGATTTTATCCCTCCAAAAGGTCTAAAACTTAAAGGTTTTCTCTTTCTATTCCTTCAATGCAATTGTTCACCCTGTTGAGATATCTGGACATTGGAAGAGCTTTGAGACAGTTTAATTCTCCCCAGCATTCTGTCATGGACGAGAGCACAACAATTGGGCTTTAGACGTAATCAAAACGTAATGCTCGTAAGTCTTATTTACAATTATCTACACCAGTCTACTAGTAGGGGCTTGTTTATGTTTTCCCAATTGTGCGAGGTGTTATCTTAATTCCCGGAGAATAAGTACATAGACATCTGGTTATTTACATTGTGTACTAGTTCCCTTGCTTCAATTGCAACGCAAATAATCTTGTGGTCACTAAACATTATTGATAAGCAGCAGGAAGGTGCTATATCAGACTGCATTGTAATTGTTGATGAGTCAAGGTTCCTTTCCAATGCAAGGAACTTCAATACGATTACACTTGAAATACTATTGTTTGTTTTCAAACAAAACTTCTCGTCAAAGAGAGAAAATATGATAACAATTCGAATTACAATTCGCTATGATAAACAATCAAACGTCAAAATAAAATGGAACGATTCTTCCTTAAACTTTGCCACATCTTACATTGGACAACACAAATTCAACAAATGTATTACTCTCCTAGTCAGACTGCTCAAGCTAACGCCATTTTAAGCTGTAGTTTCTAAAAAAGGTACAGAAAAAAAAGGCTTCTTAATTGCGGTACTTCCATGTGATTAACCATGAAGATGCAATGAGATCTTGTTAAAACTCCCTCGTTTAACATGTATAGTATTACAATACATGTCATTAACAACACGTTTATGTACAAGTAATCATTTAAAACTATAAAGTCTAAGTGAATTTATTCAAAGACCAAGTACACTGTACTACGGAGCAAGGATGTTCCTGCTTGCAGATAATCTACATGGAAATGAATCGTGTCTCTCCGAGCAGAATCTAATTTTTATTGACATTTGTGGTCATTTTTAATGCAAACTACACACAAATAGTAACACCAATACAACGATAAATGAACTAGAAAATGAGGCAATGCAACCGACCCAACACGGCAAAAAATCACTGATATGATGAAGGCTACACAATGTGAAGACTAATTTCTTTGTCCACTTTTCCTAAAGGTCGGGTGAGGGAGTAGATGTGATACAGAGGTCAAATCTCAGGCCGCGCTTGAGGTCAACGTATAGTTCTGAATATCTGCGGAAATCTCTTATGAGGTTGACGTTGGACTCGAACCTGAGACTTCCATCATCTCAATTGTACACTCAACCTACTGAGCTCCCTGCTTCCGCAAGAACAAGCTATACTAGTAAATACTGGCCAAAATATATCATATCACTAACAGTATTTAAATTTGTGCACTGCTAATTTGCATAATTGGTGGCCATTTTGGATAATATTTTGGCATAGTGGGTTATAAAGCAGCTACACATACAAATGAGGTATCAAAATTTGGATCTCTATATGAGCAAAGGACTCGTATTCTGAAATAATATTGAAATTAATTTTGTCTATTTTCATTATCGTCAGATAATTCATGCAAATTCCTAGTTGCTTTAAGATAATTATGGCCAATTTGCAGATTGTATTTGAACAAAGTACCCTCTAGTCCATTGAGCCGTTACTAAAAACAATTTACAGAAAAATAAAGACATGTTAATATATGATATATTATGATCATTTATTTGCTTAAGCATAAGATTACAATACGACTAAAATATAGTATAAAAGAAAATGTCAAATAGGCCAAATCCCCAAGATATAAATTGTAATTCTTTCAAACGATATTAAATGTATATCTCCTTAGATATGAAGGTTCAAAAAATAATAAAAATAATAAAAACTTCAGAAAAGTAGTTTGCTTTTCTGCTTCAATCTATTATTATCATTATTCTTATTCTTATTCTTATTCTTATTCTTCTTATCATTTTTATTTATCATTATTATTGTTATTATTATTATAATTTTTATTATTATTATCATTATTATTGTTATTATTATTATTATTATTATTATTATTATTATTATTATTATTATTATTATTATTATTATTATTATTATTATTATTATTATTATTATTATTATTATTATTATTATTATTTATTATCATTATTATTATTATTATCATTATTATCATTATTATTATTATTATTATTATTACTATTATTATTATTATTATTATTATTATTATTATTATTATTATTATTATTATTATTATTATTATTATTATTATTATTATTATTATTATTATTATTATTATTATTATTATTATTATTATTATTATTATTATTATTATTATTATTATTATTATTATTATTATTATTATTATTATTATTATTATTATTATTATTATTATTATTATTATTATTATTATTATTATTATTATTATTATTATTATTATTATTATTATTATTATTATTATTATTATTATTATTATTATTATTATTATTATTATTATTATTATTATTATTATTATTATTATTATTATTATTATTATTATTATTATTATTATTATTATTACAAATATTATCATTATTATTATTATTATCATTATTATCATTATTATTATTATTATTATTATTATTATTATTATTATTATTATTATTATTATTATTATTATTATTATTATTATTATTATTATTATTATTATTATTATTATTATTATTATTATTATTATTATTATTATTATTATTATTATTATCATTATTTTTATTATTATTATTATTATTATTATTATTATTATTATTATTATTATTATTATTATTATTATTATTATTATTATTATTATTATTATTATTATTATTATTATTATTTTAATATTATGGAAATGGTTGAAAACATTGGGATTTCTCATATTCCCAGATTTCACATTGCACTGAAACGTCAGCAGTCTGGTTTGTACCCCCGATCAGGAGAACAGTTTTGTTCTCCCAATCGGGAAGCATCCCACAATGTATCTATCCAAATTCATAATTTGTTTAGGAATAACATAAGAATCAAGCACATTTCGAACGCGGGAAACCCAACCACTGCAAAGGGTTCAATTTTTTCCTTACGATTTGAAATAATGGTATATGAATGATCTTTTCACCATGCGCTTTTAAAATTCACCGTGCGGTTTTCGAAAAAAAATGAAGAAAAGTGATAAATTCTATTATAATATTTATGTATTACCGTTTGGCAGTCGCGCTTTAACAAAAATGAGAAATTGCTTGGAAAAATGGGAAAATTATTTAGCAATAACTGCATGATAGTAAACGAAGTTGTTTTACTTTTGCGAAATTGAACATGAACAAAGCAAACTTTGTTACAAACCTTCAATGAAACGACTGGTAAACGTCTATATCTGAAACTTCACAATAAAAATGGCGGCTTCCATATATCATTGTAAACTCAGTGCGCATGCTTGAGTCTCCTGATTGGGGGACTTATTGAGTCTTCCAATCAGGGGAATTATTGAGTCTTCCGATCGGGACTCTTATTGAGTCTCCCAAACAGGGGACTTATTGAGTCTCCCGATCGGGGGACTTATTGAGTCTCCTGTTTGGGAGACTCACGATTGGCATACTGTTCAAGATGTAAGCAGCCCCTGCATGGGACGTTTCGGTTCTTTATTTTTACAATATCAAATTGTGTGGTCGTAAAAACATTCATATAAGGTTTTTTTATATAAATTACGCAAAACGAAATTTGAATATAGCATTTTTTTGTGTTTTTGATAACTAAAGATGTTATAAAAACATTTTAATGATCACACAAAATGACATCATAACAATATTTTCACAATTTTGAACAAAATATTTTCATGATGTTGTGAATACATTATTGCGTTTGCTGTGCTATGTCAACAACTGCAATGTACGATTTCATCTAAATGCTTCAAAAACCGAAATAGAACCTTTACTCGACGCTCGGTATTAAATCCATATGACCCTGAACATACTCGCTCTAGAGCTAAGAGAGAAAACAAAGTTAGGCCTACACGTGTCTTTAAAATCAGTGTGAGTTACATGTTCGTTTTATTACACAATCGTGTTATTTGTATTTCCAAGTCGTATTATATTGCCAACATCTTTAAGCAATTTGACAAGTAGCATGTTGCTTCAGATATACGCAATTCTAAAGGCGCTGTTTAGAGTATTACCATTTCAGCTGAAGATGGGAGGCTTGTATGTGCTTTTCTCATGTGTATAGCTATTGCCTCGGTAATGAACCGTCCGTATATCATTTCTACACGACATCAGGCTGCAAGGTGGTCAGTTTACACTTATCGTTATGTATTGTGTTCATCCATACTCAACCTTGTCACCGGACGAGACTATCTAAAAGTTGATCTAAGCTTGGCAAATGCTGGATTCTTTCAACTAATTGGGGACCAGTATATACAATAAAATAAATTCAACAGCAATAAAACTGACAGCTAGTCGTTGGGCCTCTCGCTACGATGAATCTTCTTACATCGCTTTACAATGCCGGCCATTGAATAGAAGAAGCATCTAAAACAACAGTTTCATAAAATAATGATTTTTTCAAAGGCCGCCACTGCAGGTCCGGGGAAGTCCCGATGAGTAAAATTTGATTCCGTCAATTGATAAAATTCAAATCATCACAACTTTAAAGACGTTGACCTTGTGTTACCTTGTTCACCTTTGATTTTTTCAAAGGCCGCCACTGCAGGTCCGGGGATTTCCTGTTATAGTGTAGCTTATACGTATTATCGTTTTCCCATATTTGTATTACCAAATTTTTAAAAGTTCTTTAAAAGTACTAAAAGTCTAGTACGTTTAAATCTTTCAATAACATTGTCCCAATTTACAGCTCATTTCAGCACAAAACAACTAAGTCCAAAAAAGTTGATTTTTTTCTCGACATTTAGATTTTAGTTTTTGGTAATGGTTTTTGTTGTGTGCACGGACCAAAGTTATGTTTTAAGATAATGTGCCACATAAAAATGCCATTGATGATTGTGCGTCATTTTCCAAGATAAGAGATGGATGATGAAGAGATACATTCTTGTTGTTACCATCGATCTTTTATACAGTTCAGTTTAAATCATGTGCTTGTAGAGTTAAAACATCTGTTAATTCTATTACTTAAAAATATATCAAAGGGGTCTATGATCATCGTGTGTATATTTGTAATATCATATATATATATATATATATATATATATATATATATATATATATATATATATATATATATATATATATATATATATATATATATATATATATATATATATATATATATATATATATATAATATATATATATATATATATATATATATATATATATATTTGTATATATATATATATATATATATATATATATATATATATATATATATATATATATATATATATATATATATATATATATATATATATATATATATATATATATATATATATATATATATATATATATATATATATATATATATATATATATATATATATATATATATATATATATATATATATATATATATATATATATATATATATATATAATCTCCATCCTACCCCAATCAAACTGTAGCACAAACAAAAAACACTGTGATTTTTTTAATGGAAATTTAGGATACAAATTTAAAGAATTACATTCAAATGTTTGAACTGTACTTTTTCATGCATCACAATTGTTGCAGTTGCAATGTAACTTTGATTACTTTTGACGTAATTTAGAGATAATTCTATTCAGAATTATAATCTAAAACTCAGTCTGGTACATATAAACTCAGTCCGATCCATATAAACTCAGTATGGTCAATAGAAACTCAGTTTGGTCCATATAAAATCACTACCTGTCCTTTAATCAGGTGTGACATTTAATGGTAGGCCTTCGTAGATTATGTTTTCACTTTACAGTCTCACTAGCGTATGACGAATATCCAATTAGAAAATTACGATATTAGATGCATACATTATCAGTTGGGAACATGACCTTGCTATATGACCGTTACTGCGATATTATTCATTTCTGAAGACTTGACCCGGAAGTTCGAATTGGGCATTTTGTGGTTTGTAAAACGATCACTCCCGAATAAATCCGGATAAATCAAATTGCTCTAACTTCTGCATTTTTAATGTTTGTCACTGAAGCAGAAGATCAGATGACGTACAAGACATTGTGTTTCGAGTTAAATCGGGATCCGAGCATTTTCAGTCTCGGTAAAGTTCCCAAAATAAAGATTTTTCGTGGCCCATTTTGTGATCATCTTTGAAAAGGTAAGTTTCGTTACTCGTTTTGCTAATCTGTGTTAAATCACTTTTCCTCATAGCAGACAACTTTTTAGTAGGCTCCATATGCTCTTATAAAGTGAACTATTAGTGTCGTCAAATTCAAGCCACTTTTAAGTACTTTTAGTGGATACAAATTCTTAAGAAAAATGGCAGTCCAAATTCTGACTTCTTCTACCTAATTTTCCTCCTAACGTGATAAGGTGTGGCTTTTCTGTAACACTAGGTAGTTATTATGGCAATGCATTGGGATATAGGACGAAGTTGTGCAAAATAGAATTAATTTGGTCGCACGATTATTGACAGAGCTTACGAATATGAACAAATGACATTCTTGTTACCGTTATCCACAATTTTGGATTTGCTGGTACTAGGTTTAGGCCTACCAAAGAATGATCTGTTTATGCACCAAATATTTAGGCCCTAGCCCTAGTGGCACTGGCAGTAGGCATATTAACGTTAGGTCTAATACTAAGGCCTACTACTACTAGCCTAGGGCCTATTACTGTAGTATGACCCGAATTTGTTACCCACCTTAGCGAAGTCGGACAAAATTGTTATGTAAAAAAAGTCCATTTTCATGATTGATGAGTACAGAGTAGGCATATGAAGGTGCATGATTGCGAGACATTAGGCCTATATCATATATATCAAATATCATACACATCCTTTAGTACATGTTGACATTGGGATTACCGTACGACGGTTTTCTTTTTTTTAATTCACACGTTGTAGAAAATTGATGATTGAAACATAACTTACTTTTTAGATATTCTTATATCAATTATTCTAAATAATACACTTTTCCAAAAAAGATTTCCTAAATCTTTACCTATTAAGCAACACGACAGGATAAAGTTCTCCGAGATTCATATTTTGGTTGCAATTTTTTTAGTCACCGCACGTTTGTAATAAAGTATTCAACGTCCGGAAATAAGTTTTAGGATCCTCCACTAAACTGCGGGTGAATTTTTTGCTGACTTTTTTTTTCTTCATATGATTTTATTAGATAGTTTTGGTAAAAATAAACTGTGTGCAAAATCAAATAAATAATACATCAAAAAATGTTTAGATTATATAATTGTACTTTATAAGCATTATCTTATTTTTCCCCATAAATAATCTAAAACATATTACCCCCGCTAAAATGTAATAGCCTTAGTGGCAGTGTTTTGAACTTTGACCGTACTCTAGGGAGTTCACCAGACGATTTTTACGGAAAGAAAAGTAGTCCAAAATACTTTAATAAAAGTAACAAAAATCACCTTTAAAACAGTTTTTAAAGACATGGATGGGCTTCAAACATCGATTTTAATCAATGTGGTCGAAAATAAAGGTAGAATAGTTTCGTTTTCATAAAGATTTTAAAACTGAGATTTTCCTATACTTTAACACCTTGCTTAAAACAGTACAGGAAGGTATATGGTTTTGTAGTACCCTTACGGCCAGCCATCACCAACGGCACCCATACTAACACCGCTGGTACCAGTCGGATGGTACTACTGGGAGTACTAATCGTGGCCATGTAGGCCTAAGCCTATTCCATTGATTGCCTTAATCACTCCGACCAATAACTGAATAGTCCCTGCTTAGAAGATAAGACTAGACCAGTACTATCATGAGTGACCCCACAAAATAATTTGCGACATACGGCCTACAAGCACTTGACCACATCAATTGATATATAATTCTACAGAACTTCAGCAGACAATAAATGATCCAAGTGAATGCTGTAAATGGCAGTTCCATAAACATAAAATATAAAGCTTACATTCACAGCCCGCATCATTCCCGTGTTAGATTGCTCTTGGTATTGATATTCTTACTAAAATCTTACCTTATGATTGATATTCTTAGTTTTTTTAAATGTAAGCATACTGTACAACAATGATAATCATTCGCTAAGTTCTAATATTACTCATTCGTTTTGAGCAGCATTCTTAAGAGCAGCTGTAGATTATTACACAATTTAGGAAGTATCCCCCTTTAGTTTGCGTTTCCCGAAGTGTTGGAAATTTGTTAATATTAAGTGTCTTCTCTTTTATGTCCTAACTAAAGTAACAGTTTAATATACTGTAGTCCTATTAAGTTTGTTGGAGTAGTCATGGTCATACTCAGATAATTTCAGACTACTATGAAATATTTGAAAATTATTATGTCATCTTTGACATCAAAAACAAATCTTCTGTGTCAACTTCTGAAACTGTCATGCAGACGCAATGCAGGCTGTACAGTTACAAAATAGCATGACCCTTAACATTGTATCGTGGTACTCTTAATAAATATTGATTATTTGCTACTTTTTCGCAACTCATTTATTTTCTCAAAAATGTACCAATTTACTTTTGGATCACAGAAATAACACAAAAAACATAACATAATACTGATATTGGTTTTGAAGATAAGTTTGCAGTGTCCGATCATACATTGTATACTTACCTGTAATACACAACGCCTTGATATAGAAAGTTTATGAAATGTTTTCTAGTTTAAATTACAACAAATCGATTTTTGTTTTTTGTTTGTTCCAAAAACAATTTTATCAAAATTCTGGCATGTTGAAAAGTTAAACACATAGATTTGTAAGTAGAGCTGGTTTTCTGAGTTGATTTGAAGCATACTCTTCATCATTAACTCACTGGACCAGTATAGAACATTAATGCAGAAATAAGTGTATTTTTTTCTAGTGAGGAACAAGCTACAATACTATACACTATTTTGCTGTTCTTGTTCTCAGTCTTGTTCTCACTTCAGAGCTGATATCATTTGAAACATCTTATGCTTGTTGTTCTACATTGCAGATTTGTGATTATTTCATGCTTTTACAGGCCCCAGAAACCAATCTTATGGTACATGTAGATCTGAAATAACTGTTTTTTTCTTCAGCAATACTGATATAGACAACAAATTTTGCTCACTCTGTTGATTCTCAGGTTGACCCCTTAGATATAGTATATATAAAGCAGTGTACTCTTGCAGGAATTTACAGTAACATTATGTACAGTCTTCAAAAAACTTGTCATTACAGTTCATTTCTTCTGTCATATTGATTTTGTAGATTGAAAAGGGTATAAATTGGGTGTACTTCGGTTCCATATGGAGTTACTCTTTTTAATAGCTTTGCTATTATGTTGCAGCCATTTTCTCACTTTCATACATTCATTCTTAAGAAAGCTAACAATTGATTTACACAAATTGCCTTAATTCACGTTGCTTCAAGGCCCCTATAATGTATATCTAGAAATAACAAATCATATTCATTTCAGAACAGTAAGATTTTGAATATAAATCACTAATTTTTGCAGTCCAGAATGTAAGAAGGGTCAATGTTTACATTCTTAAAATACTGTCTTGTCTACTTGAAATTACTCTTTGTGCTACTTGCAAAATATTTAATTTCTGCTTCTGCTCAAACACTGAAAGAGCTCAAAGCTTCAATTAAAGAACACATTTGGTCCAAAAAAAATTGTATAGCAAAGCCTAAATGATTTGTATAGCAAAACCATCACAAGTTTTGTTTTTACCTCACATGTCATATTATTATTCATAACCTACAGTATCATTTGATCTTATTTTTTTTTTCAAGTATCCCTCAGTTGTTTGAAAGGAAAGTACTGCAGCATCACATTGTCTTGATATTAACGTATCCCTACCTTCTAGCTTTCCTTCAAAAATTGTGGCAGAGCAACAGAGAAATCAAATAAGTACTATATTCCTAAAAGAAAACATGTGCTCAAATAAGTGCAGTATCAGGACTAGATCCGTATTTACCCATCAATTATTTAGGTTGCATGGAAGTTACAGCAACACTAACTGAAGAAGAATGCTGTGACTGACAGTGATACTGCATCAAATATGTCTCCATCCATCCTGTTTCATTTACAGCATACTTCATACATGATAAAATGAAATAAGTGTTCATATATGTGAAATATTGTTTCAAGAGATGATTCTTTAATATTATAACTTTCTTTGTTTTACCTGCAGTAATGAATTGGATTAATACATTTTGATATTGGAGCAGTGTATGACATGAATATGGCTACCACAATATCTTTGCATCAACAGAAAAGGTAAACAAGATGCAGATGGTTTAATATCTTATGCAAACTATTATTATCGATGCTTTAGAAAACTCAACTTAGAAAAAGTAAAGTGCCATGTAACTGGCTAATGGTCAATAATTACCATCTTTAACAATAATGTTATTATAATAAAACAATAATTAATTTGTATAGTGCAAAAACATGTTAAGCATTTCTATGCGCTGTACAACGAGAAAATGATGGGGAGGAGCAAGAAAATAAATGGAACTATTTAAGAATTTTTTTTTAGAATATATTGATGCAATTGTTTGTCCATTTTCTGACACCAGGGTGAGGCATTGATAGATTTGTTGATATCGAATGGTCTTTTATTTGTAGCACTTTATAGACACATACTTCGAAAGGCTGTTATGAAAGACTAGTGACATCTAGAAGAGTTTGGCGCAAGAAAATATTCACAAGGAAGTCTAGTTAAAAAAGCATATTAAGTTTCAGACAAACAGTAGCAAATCAAACTTTGAGCTTTATTCTGTTATTAGGGTATGTATAACATGTGATGTAATGCAGTATCATATAAACTATTTTTTTAGTGTCATATATTGTCTTTTTTCTCTATTGACCTACATAATTTATTTTTCCCTGTGGGATGTGGCAAAGAAAAAACAAAGCTAGTTGCTCTCTTTTAAACTATTGTAGATTACCTTTTCGAGAAAAAAAATGAAGGGCAGTTCCACTCACGAGACAACAAACACTTTGTATTTGTGTGAATAATTATTTGTTGTTTTATTTCACAAAGCTTTAAAATACTCAAACATAAAACAAAATTTAATTTACATCATTAACTGATGTCTGGTCCATTTAAAGCAAGCATATAAAGCTTGCTCAGATGTAAAGTGAAATATACTTGTAGTCCAAACCAAAGCTTAAAAGTCTACTGATGGGTAGGTGAAAAGCATTATGTAATTCTTTATATTTCCTTCTTGAATTTCAGTTCTTGAAAATAAAGACGAAGTCTATTTCTGATAGATAATGGGTAAGGGGTATGGTCAACACTTGAAAACTTTGATACAAATTTCTTTTTTCCTCACGAATCTGTGACAATGAATTAAAAAAACAAAAAAACAAAGGGGTTATATAAGGAAATAGGAACTTCCGCCCACTCATACATCAGAAGAGGAACATAAAGAGGAACACAAATTTGCATATTGTGGCCTGAAAATTTAAAATGCTCTTAAATGGTCAATTATTAATCGATTTGAATAATTGTTTTGCTATTTTCCATGGATTTTAAATCAATTTAACATAAGTTGCTGCTACACATACATATATCTTAAAGAAGCACTTATACATATGAAGGGTTTAAATGCATTGCTTATTTGTGAGGAAGTTGAAACAAGACTTACATTTGAACCCAAGAGGTAAATAAATTATCGTTTGGATAATTAAGTATTTACTTTGACTTTTCCCAAGTGTTATGTGAATGTTTGTATTTGTGTACCATTTATCCCCTAATTATTTATCTATAAATTCATCTACCTCAAACAAGGTTCGACATACTAGTTTTGTATGTATTTTGTGTTTTTGGTTACTGTGGATCTGATGGAGCCACTTTTTTAACTGAAATAGCAGACAGGCTTATTGCAACAGACCTGCAAGGTACACATAAACTTCCTGCATTCGCAAAGCAATGTGTTGTGTAACACTAAACCAATCTAATAATTTTTTCATTTATTTTTGTCAGAAACATGGATCGAAAATATAAAAGTAATATTGAAAACACTTTCTATATAATCTGACAGCCCAGAGAAAAGTTATGCCCAATTTTGAAATGCTTATTCTTGAAATGATTTAATAGATAATAGGAAAAGAGTAATGCGCCATCAATTGTAAAATTTAATTGGATTTGCACAAACAAAAAGTGCTACAATGATTTCATTGAAAAGTGTGAGGCAGATTTTCCAGGGGGAAGGAAAACCAGTGTGTTAGAACTTACCTTTCATTCACATATTGATGTATGTCTGTTACAGAGGTACATTTCCCCTTAAAACAAAAAAATGCTATCATGATCTTTAATTTAGATGTGCTCATTGGGTTTGGGAATCTCTAATACTGTGGTGGTGCCACATTTGGTTATTTATTGGGTTATACCACTCATGTGAAGCCTGAGATAAGACTCTGTATCAAACATTAAGCTTTTCCCAAAAACTGTTCATTCACACAGAGGCGGGGATGAATTCGGTGAAAGGAAAATTTGCAGTGACTTAGAATAACTCGATTTCTTGTTTGGAACTTGGAGGCACCTTGAATCATGCAGATTATCTTCAAGCACATCTAGATGAAAACAGTATCATAACATTGACAGACTGACAGTTAGTGACAAGGAGACGCAGCACAGCCCTCTGACTACATCACTTGTATGCCTTATAGTCATTGATTTTCCTATCATTTTAATCCTCTCAGGCCTTGCCCATGATTCTTTGCGATAGGTTGCCCCAGCCCTCATAATAGTGCTTTAATATTATAGGCACCCCTTCCGTGCAACTATTCATGATCTTTTATCGGTCAAGAGTTTTATTCTCCAATGGATTGCTTAGTGACAGTTCCCTTCATGTCGCACCCTATTCACTCCCAAAAGTTTGCCCCACATTGCACAGAAGAACAACCACTTGAATTCATGACAGATGGACAGACTTATTTAAAGCTGGAATGTTAATTTAACCAAGTCTGGAGTTCCATGTTACGCAGGTGAATTATGAAAGTTTCAGAGGTAAACATTCCTACCAGGTGTGTACCAACATGGTTGGTAAGGAGCAAGGACGTCACTATAAGGGGGTAGGGTTAAGGTGTCTCCCCCCCCCCCTCAACAAAATGGGACGCCAATTGGAAAATTAACATGGCATTGGAAATCCAATCGTTCCTCTTCGGGGAACCCTCATAAATCTACCCAGTTGGGAAATTGATGCCTCAACCTCCTCTGTGGACGATAGCTGTACCACTGATTGTGGCGTAGCCAACATTCAAAACGTGAGGTTTCAAAGACTCACTCCGAAGACAAGTGTTTAAATTTAGCCCAATTCTGAAGGCAATTTTGAAAAGCAAAATAAATATAAACAAAGACTATCCCAAGTTTTAAAGATTTCCTGTAAAAAGGGCGTCCCCCCCCCCTCCCCTTCCTCCATTCGCCCCATGGCTAAACCACTAAGTACAGAGCATGTTGAAGTCCCATGCTATATATATATGGAGAAAAAAAAGTAATAGATATATAATCGACTCATTTTCCAGGCGAAATATGAAAGCTGTCACGGTTTTGGGGCCCCAGAGCCCCTCTCACTAAATTTCAGAAAATTGTGTTCGATTGTTGGCTGATAGGATTAAAAACAAAGTGACCAAATTTGTAGTAAATATTGCTCCATATTATTAACTGAGGTAAATTGGGTCCGTAAAATACTTATGGGGCCTACTTATTTATCTAAACTTGGCCGGTTTAAAAACTGGAAGGTATCTAGCTTTTCAAACGCTAAAGCTGATATGACTGGTACACATTTCGAAATTAGGTATAAAATTACTCTTATAAATCACAAAATAAACTCTTTCTCTTGATATACAATCGAATCTAAGAGTATTTTGTAAACCTCGAGCGTTTTTTCCCCTCCAATAGCATCATTTGTTTTTGAGAGGCAGGAGCGCTGTAGATCGTCTATTGGTGTTGTACATCCGTTTTACGGACATACACTCAATGCGCATGCGTGACAATCATGGCGTCCAATTCAAGCCGACAGCGGGTCTAATCGAATTGTGATAGAACTTTTCTTAGGCTCTTGGTTTGTAATTTGTCCTAACATAAATTTGAAATTCTTTTTTCCATAGTGTAAGCAACATTTGGTTTTACTTCACAAATTGGTTAGTTGTTTTTTCGTGATTTTCTTTATTTTTTGCATCGGTCGTTTGTCAATTTTATCACAGTTTTTTATCTTCCATAGGCTGTTGTGCGAAAAGTAGTGCTCACATTGTGACATACAGCGATGTCGTTACTTCTTAAAAGTCGTATTTTTTATCGTGTATCGATACACTAAATATGTCTTCTTCGATTTTAGAGCAAATTGCCCTGATCTAGAACAGAGATTAAATGGAAATTCATCACTCGAATTCAGATTGATTGTCACGTAATTTTGATTAAGTTTAAGTTTGAGTTTATTACCCATATATGGCGCATTATCTAAAATTTTTGGCACAAAACTTTGGAATGACTTACCTCTTTCAATCAAATCTGCTCAATCCCTTAAAGAATTTCACACCTTGCTTAAGACTCACTTATTTAATTGTGCTTTCAAGTCCTCTTCATAATTTTTTTGTTCTTTGGTTTCTTTATATTTCATGCTTATCTTATTTGCACATTTGTATTTATTTTCTTTATATGCATATTTTGTAAGGCGCATTAAAATAACTTATTATCTAAATAACTTATTTTAATGCGCCTTTACAAAAATATGCATATAAAAAATAAATACAAATGTGCAAATAAGATAAGCATGAAATATAAAGAAAACAAAGAACAAAAAAATTATGAAGAGGACTTGAAAGCACAATTAAATAAGTGAGCCTTAAGCAAGGTGTGAAATTGTTTAAGGGATTGAGCAGATTTGATTGAAAGAGGTAAGTCATTCCAAAGTTTTGGGCCAAAAATTTGCAGCGAGCGATCGCCATATGTAAGTTTAGTTTTTGGAGCAAAAGGGATGGTTTTGAGAGCGAAGGCGGTAACTAGTTTGTTTATAATGAAACATTTCGGTCAGATATAACAGGGCCATGTTATGAAAGGTTTTAAAAATGAGTATTAAGGTTTTAAATTTAATTCAATATGAGACAGGTAGCCAATGAAGATTTTGCAGTAGATAAACTGATAGAGTGAAACGGTTGCTTCTTGTGACTAGCCTTGCAGCATAATTCTGAACACGCTGCAAGTTTTTCACTGTAACACCTGGCATCCCTGCAAGGAGGACATTGCAATAATCTATGCAGCTATGCACAAGTACATTTACAAGTAATATTGCAGAGCTTCTGTCCAGAAACTTCATGCACCTTCTAATGGTAAATAAATGGTAAAATGCAGTTTTGCATTTGTGATTGACATGGTCAGCCATTGTCATACCTTGATCTAACCAAGGTATGATTAAAGTTTTCGGGATCAATTGAGGTCATGTTTCCGAATGTGCATGTACAAGTTAATTCAGAAATCACATTCAATTCTGTGTCTTCTCACCTTCCCCATTTCCTGCAGTCATGAATTTTCTACAGATATCACTTTGTACAGCAATATTAATAAGCCCCGATTAAACGCACAATCCAGCATTGAATTCAAAATTGTATTGATTTAACAAGCTTTGAATTCTTGCGAAAAGATTGATCTTTATTAAATTACTTTGCTCTGTTTCCTTCGTCGCATTAATGAAGCACGTTACAAAAGGGCCAAGATTCCATTATCTGTATTCAGTGCTTAATGAATATTTTCTCAAATAATAAGGTCTATCAATCCTACAGGTGAAAATATTTGAGAAAAAGTCTCAGTATCCATTATTGTTGTTTGCATCATTTAGGTGTGAATGAATTTTGTTGTTCTCTCTAATTCTCGTCAGCCAGTATCTCTTTCAAATGGCAATTCCTAGTTTAGGTGTAGAAATCTTTTTATAGTACATTCTGTGGGTTGAATAATGAAATGCTTAATTATACGATCAAATACTAAATTGCTAATTATCATAACTTGTTGACTCATTCTCTCTTTATCACTTATATTAGAATGTGTCTCCTGTTTGTTATTAGAAAACCAATCGCATTAACCGAAACATTAAGATTCTTTTTTTTTAATCAAAAAACGTCCACTGACAATGACGATGTAAACAGGATGCAATAACAACATGGAAAATATCTTGAGGCTAAGTTAAGGGAGACAGCACTTACTACCTCTATTTATGTATTCTGCTTCCGTGCCTCGCGGCATTTAATTCTTATACGTGTTATAGGTTATAGAATATACTTAATAAATTTGATGTTATTATTTTCCCCTGTATTCCTTTTGAAAGGCAATTTCGAAATAGGAGGTATACGCCACGATAAAGTCCACTCAGCAACTACGACAGAAAATTAGATTACCCGATGCAAATCAATATATCAGTGCAATGTTTATGCTTTTTAGAGATAATTTGTTGGGATTCTCTTGCGAAATCTTAAAGGTAAATAAGGGCAGAGATGTTGATAAATTCACTTTACAGAACTTTAAATTCTAAACAAAGTAGTCTTTAAATTACGACAGTAGCGCCTGTAGTTTTTTGAGCTATGACTAATTAAAGTTTGAACAATTTCTAATCAATGCAAAAGTTGTGATGTATGAAAGAAAAGACAGCTCAAAATCTTGACTAACTTTTCAAAATTCAGTAACTGATAATCATTAGACTCTTTTTGATACATTTTGATGGGGGTATGATGGAAATTCAAAATCTCTTGGTCATTTTCAACCTCTTCCATTCAAAGGACGTTGATGAAGAATTAAAAATCAATAGGTTAACATGAGGATCTAATAGGTGTTCTTGTTGCTATGTCACATAATTACAATAACATTTTCATAATTCATTATAATAAGGATCTAAAATTCAAAATACTGTAAAATGGTCGAATTTAAAATGATTTGGGTGAAAGGTTTTGCTATTTTCATGGTTTATACTATATTTTCTTTTAATTTAGATCTCAAGTTATTTCTATCTTAAAACGTGTTCATACAGCTTTGAAAGCAAACTGATATTAAAAATGAAAAAGCTACAGGACGTGTGTTTTCGCACATGATGTAATGGTTGGCTGGTTAGTTGACCTGGGGTCTTCGACGGGTGTTCGAGCTGATTTTAATTTGATTTGCATTGCATTGTATTGATTGTATTTGTGAACTGGAAACAAATACATTTCCCTGACATACAAACAAAAAACTTGTTAGATTGATTTTACAACAAATCAATGTACCTTTTAAAATCTGAAACTGGTATACATCATATAAGTATATCGCACCTAGACTATCTGTAGTGTGGTTGAAGCCAACCCATTCTCGCAGGCTCGGTAATGCTTAATTGTAGAACAGACACTGCGGCTTCTGAATGCGCCGACATTATTAAGTGTTATACTTATATCATAATAAACACCATATTTAATATTCTGTAAAATATTGTATTCTTTTAGACCAAATGGAAAATGTTGCGATCGAAATAAATCACCTAAGTTCGGGTTCACCAAGTTGATTATTTTTCATTTTCCATTCTATGCAGGCTTGGTAATGCTTAATTGCAGAACAAACACTACGGCTTCTGAATAGATTGATCATTACCGAAATGCGCTGATATTATTAAGTGTTGTATTTGTATTACAATAAACACCATAGTTAATATTCTGTAAAATATTGTATCTTTTTAGACCAACTGGAGAATGTTGCGATAGAAATAAATCACCTAAGTTCGGGTTGACCTCTTTTAAAGTGTTGATTATTTTTCCCCATTCGCATCCTACGTCACTTCATACCCGATTTAACAGGTTAACGGCCATGTTCCATCAAGCATAGTTCAATCACCAAGGTGGAAGTACTCAAGGCTCAAGATAAATTGGTCTGAGAAATAATGCAACAAATACAATAATGCAATAAATTGGTTTGTAAATTAATGCCGAGTGATTTTCTAATAATATGTGCATTAATGATAAATAGGCTTATAAATCCAATTAAAACCCTACACATGTTTGGATTTTGAATATTCGCTTCCAGTGGTCTGTCACGTCGAAAATTTGGAACTCTTACCTGTTTAAAGAAAGAAGATTTGTAGATTTCTAACGAATGCTTTGGTGATGGGAGAAAAAGGGCAATACATGGAATAAAAGGGAAAAAAATATTCAACAATTTAATGGAATTAAAGAGACATTAAAACTAACAACGTGTACAAGTGGTGTGTAGTATTAGTTGATGTTAGACTTAAGGTTACATCAAAGACTCTTATAGCTCTAAAGTCATTGGTTTTTCGATATCTAACAAAAAGTATGGGATAGCAGTGTTTGATGATACCAGTTTTTGATACAAGTGTTTATATTTACAGTTTTATGACATTACTGTGAATCAAGATTATTACTGAAATTCTACTATTTCATTTCCAATATTATATTTACAGTCCAGTACAATTGAATATGAATATAATATAAAATATTAGTCAGTAGATAAGCTAGTTTGTAACGTCAAGCTTGTCAATAAGACATTTAAAGTACATTCAACCAAAGTACTATTGCTAAAACGCCTTAAAGTAACACGATTTTGAAGTAGTTCCTCCACAATTCTTCAAATTGTTGTCCTCTGTCATATATGTATATATATATATATATATATATATATATATATATATATATATATATATATATATATATATATATATATATATATATATATATATATATATATATATATATATATATATATATATATATATATATATATATATATATATATATATATATATATATATATATATATATATACACACATATATATATATATATATATATATATATATATATATATATATATACACACATATATATATATATATACACATATATATATATATATATATATATATATATATATATATATATATATATATATATATATATATATATATATATACACATATATATATATATATATATATATATATATATATATATATATATATATATATATATATATATATATATATATATATATATATATATATATATATATATATATATATATATATATATATATATATATATATATATATATATATATATATATATATATATATATATATATATATATATATATGTATATATATTTATATATGTATATATATTTATATTTGTTTTTTTCTTTCTTTTTGGTTTTCCTGCATCCAAAGTAGTTTACGAAACATAACATGTGAACATACTAACAATCATGACAATGCATACATAATCTTTGTATAAACATGATAAAGTAAATTTGATTATGTAGAAAAAGAAGGCATTTTACTCCCCAAAAAAAAAAAAAAAAAAAAAAAATCAATGTAGTTTTCTACATCAAGAATAAACAACATATTATTTTCAATTGCTCTCTGCAGGGATACTTGTTGTTTATTTTGCATCGGTGTATGATTTTTTTAGCGCAAAGAAAGTATTGTATTGGCAGGGAAAACTCTGCAGTTACAGAATCCCAAAAATATTTAGTTCGAACACAGGACCAGAACAGATACGATACAATATTTTACCATTAAGCAGATGCAATTGACATATTGTATTTCTTGCATTCATGCATTTGTACATTGTTAGCATTCTATTTGAAATATATCTCTTACTAAACAACAGTCCTAATTAGCTAACAGCATACCCTTACTGCTGCTGCATAACCATACAGCTGCTGCATAACCATACTGCTGATGCATAACCATACTGCTGCTGCATAACCATACTGCTGCTACATAACCATACTGCGGCTGCATAACCATACTGCTGCTACATAACCATACTGTTGTTGCATAACCATACTGCTGCTGAATAACCATACTGCTGCTGCATAACCATACTGCGGCTGCATAACCATACTGCTGATGCATAACCATACTGCTGCTGCATAACCACACTGTTGCTGCATAACCATACTGCTGATGCATAACCATACTACTGCTGCATAACCATACTGCTGCTGCATAACCATACTGCTGCTGCATAACCGTACTGCTGCTGCATAACCATACTGCTGCTGCATAACCATACTGCTGCTGCATAACCATACTGCTGCTGCATAGCCATACTGCTGTTGCATAACCATACTGATGCTGCATAACCACACTGTTGCTGCATAACCATACTGCTGATGCATAACCATACTACTGCTGCATAACCATACTACTGCTGCATAACCATACTGCTGCTGCATAACCGTACTGCTGCTGCATAACCATACTGCTGCTGCATAACCATACTGCTGCTGCATAGCCATACTGCTGTTGCATAACCATACTGATGCTGCATAACCACACTGTTGCTGCATAACCATACTGCTGATGCATAACCATACTACTGCTGCATAACCATACTACTGCTGCATAACCATACTGCTGCTGCATAACCGTACTGCTGCTGCATAACCATACTGCTGCTGCATAGCCATACTGCTGCTGCATAACCATACTGCTGCATATTGTTTGCAGAAAAAAGAAAAGTTGTTGCTCAACGAAATTGCTGATGTTTAAAGGATTAGTTCAGTGGTCAATCATGTTCATCTTATATGAAAGAGGACTTCAAAAGAAACAAAACGGTGCAAAAAGCATTTAAAATTCTTATTCCGTTAAGGACTTACTTAAAGGATTAATTCAGTGGTCAAGCATGTTCATCTTAGAGGACTTCGAAAAAAGCAAAATGGTGAAAAAGGCATTCAATAATTTACTCCCTTAATAAGATATTTAAAGAATTACTTAAGTAGTCAAGCATTTCATCTTATTGAAAGAGGACTTCAAAAGAAACCAAATGGTGCAGAAAGCATTCACAACTCTTAATCCGTTAAAAAGATATTCAAATTTAAAGTTTGGTATCATTTCTGTAGGAACGACTGAAATCAGACTAGTTGTGACGTCACAGCCTCAGATTTTACAAAGTCTTAATGTATTTTAAAGAAAGTTTATTTAATTTTGTTCACTAATTAAATTACTTTTCTTCAAACCTTCTTCAGGTAATATTTAAAAAAAAAACCTTTCTTTGATACAGTTTTATTGTTTTTTGACATATCCCATGGTTTATAAGTCACAAAATTGCAGGACAAAATATGATAGAATACATCAAGACTTTAAAAAATCTGAGGCTATGACATTTCAACTAGTCTGATTTCAGTCGTTTACATAAAAATGATACCAAACTTTGAACTTGAATATCTCCTTAAAGGGATAAGATTTTGTAATGCTTTCTTCACTATTTTGTTTCTGTTGATGTCCTCTTTCATATAAGATAGACTTGCATGACCTCTGAATTAATCACTCCAGCCAATTGCTTAAAAGTACTTAAACAAAACGTTATAAACGCTCAAATCATAAAAGCCTGACGTTGAAATTATCAAAAGCGCCATTCTGCGCGCGTTTAAAGGTGGCTTTGCTTTATTGCACTTTAATAGTCATCTGCGTACTTGCACAATGTTTCAGCTTGAGCTAAATGTCCTTATTTTCCAGTTTGTATTTCCATGTTATTCATAACCACTGTCACAATATCTTGTATTTTTTATTTCCCTATTTTAGTTGGTCAGTTGGTAATGAAACGTTAGTGGTATAGTTGCAGTATCATCTTTGCTTAGTATGAAATACAACCATGCTTAACGCAAGCTTGATAACGAATAAGATACCAATTGACAATCAATCAATCATTTATTGAAGATTTTCATCATTAAACAATTTAGAAGAAGAATGTATTTGAAATTTCGGTTATTGAAGCTAGTAACTTAACCATGATCTTATCTACATAACATGAAAACTAAACTACAACGTATAAAACATATTCTAAATTATTATAATATCTTTTCTATTTCTTTTAATATCACTGTATGCATTTATTTACAGATATCATTTTCTAAAATTACATAGAAGCAATTACCATCAGATACACGTAAAACACATGTGGGTTCAATGTGAGTTCAATATGTATTCCAAATGGAAGACACTAGGCATATTCTTGTAACTTGAAATCCATTATCAATGGTTAAAAACATTATCATATCAATTTCTACAACAATGAGAGGGGTTTTCCAGGTTTCATTTTGACCAGCATCTGGAAAATTACATTATAAAGTTCTCTTGAAGTAACGTAATTATTGTCATATATTGCAGGACTGATTAACTCGACTTGTATGCAAAAGCTGAATTCCATTGAATTGCTTTCATCATGTAAAATTTGAAAATTTAAAGTATATTCAGTTTTCGTCCTAAACCATGAAACGCAACTACTTTAGTTTCGAATAGGATTAAAAACAACCTGTTGATGGGTAATTGAATTTTCTTCTTACGACGACGAAAAGTATAGTGCCACATAGCAAAGAGAATTTAACACGATCTTATTTCACAAAATGTTACTATTAAGGTGTTAAAATGTGCAATTAGCGATTAGACTGATACACTTCTTTTGGGACACCATATTTTGCAATCTGTTCAGAACCTTACCCGCTTAAATGGTATTTTTTTAGGACAACATTTGTGACCAATTTAATAGGAAAGAATTTCACAGTTAAAGCAACTTTCGCAAGTTTGTTTACCGAACATTTTCAAATGACGAAAATTTCAATAACGTTTGCTATCGAACAAAGAACTATGCACCAAAAGAGCAAAACATTTTCCATGAATTACAAAAACATATCTAAGAAAAATGAATAAAATTGATTAATGCTTTCCCGTGTGCTTCACAACGAACTACTTAAAGAGATGCAAAACAATATACGAATAGGTATGCCGATGCACCCAAAAACGATTCTATGAAAGGTTTTCCATCTCACATTGCCCTTTCAGAATCGACTTGTTTTCATGTTTATTAAAAACACGTGCAGGAGTTGCTGCTAATCTATCCAAGCCTTCGCTTGATTAGCTGTCCCTCATTATCACTATTCTAACAATTCTTCCGTAAAATTTTCTTCATTTTAATACCATTGGATAATTCACTGGATAGCACCATATGTTGACCACAAATGATTACAATTCAAAACTAGTTTTTTTAAACATGGTTTCTTTATATCAAATTATATCCATACGGGCATTAGTCGTTAATATTCAGTGTTCGCCACTGAACACGCTACTATCATTTGAGTGTCAAGGGTGGGTATTACTGATCTTTATCAACTTAAGGAAAGGCATGAAGCAATGCGTCGAAGTGATGGGGGTGTCAAAACTTACCCACGCGTTAGTGATGAGTTGAAGAGAAAAGTAACATTGAGATCATTATCGTTCATTTATTCAAGCAATGGCGGGAACTCTTTAAGTAATAATCGGCCGTTTTGTGTTATAAATGGCTTTATCAAATTTACGTGAATCATATTTGCATGGAGCAACGTCACCGCTAGCATCAGTTAATTGTTTTGTCCGTTTATTATGACAAAAGTTTTACTTTAGAGATGCCGTGAGTCAAATTCTGTATCAAGGATAAGAGTACGTGCTACACATTAGAAGAACGGGCCACTTTACTTGATATTTTATGAATGCAGAGGATTTACTTGACTTTTTCTTTCCAAAAAATCTTAAACTTGAGATCTTTGAAACATCGAGTGAGCAAACCATATACCTTGCGAGGATGTATACTTCAAATCTTTATATTTCCTGTATTTGTTTTGTCGTCATCCTGGCTTTTTCTTTGACAACCGGTATGTTATTTTCTTTAGAATATTGATATTTTAACGCACATTAATATGGTAATATGGTTTTCACAATGATAAATTACGTCAGGTTTTTCTTGTTATATTTGGCTTCTGACTGTTTTTATTTTCTTGCATGCGTATAATCACTAAAAATAAGAGTTATTTCTACCCACCTTTAGGCTATGTATGGGAAACTTAATTTAATTTTATGGTCAATTGTTCTGTTAATAGAACGTTCCAAAATCTTTTAGAATAACAATGCATTTAGAAACAATTAATTTATTTACCACTTTAGGGCAAAATATATCTTATTACTGTAATTTTGATATGCTTTTACGCGTTTTAATGATACAATCAAACATAACATAGGGATACGTACCAAATACACATTGGTGACCATATAAATTCACCATCAATTTTATTCGATAAGCAAGAATAAAATAATGTCCCACACTGATATCATTCCACATGGTAAAATAATAATACGATTTGTTCAAATTTTAGCTGTATGATTTTTTTTAGAGATATTCATGTTTTATCACCATTCACAATACCGAACTTTCTCCATTGACATGTTTTAAACTAGGTGCATAAGGTTGTGTCATAGGCCCTGTCACCCTTCCAACTTCAAAACGACTTAAACATTAATGTATCTGCCAATTTCTTCAACGTTGTACTCAGAAAAGTAAAATGATTTTCCAATGGTTGTAATAAATTATTATCAGATGCGTATGTATTTATCTATGGTGTAATTAAAAACGTTAAATTTCAAATCATTATTGTTCCATATTTTGTACGGTGATAAGTTTTTTGACAGATTTGAATGAAGCTTTGCGAAGTCAAGTCAAATATTTTCCAAATATACCCCTTTCTTTTGGAAACAACATACATTAAAAACGGTTAATATGGGGCACCTTTACTTTTTGTGGTCATTAACCATTCGCGTAGAATAATATAAATTTGTCATTATATTTGGACATTTATTATCTCGATGGTAGTAGGCCTATATTTAATCTTTGTTGCATGTCTTGTACTTAGCCTTATATTGTGGGGAAGATTCAAAATCACACTGTTGAGGATTTACCCTATGTATATTGTTTAGGACTTTGCCTAAATGATATTTTTTTGGAAATGTTTTTTCATCCCTAGCGGAGAGGGCCGTTAATCTAGGAATAACAGGACTCCAGCTAGGAGTTTATAACAAAAATAAATACACGAGAAAATAAATCTGCAACAGTGCTTGTTTTGAATATATCATGCACGCTTTCAAAACGTTTGTATACGAATTTCAGATTGGTGTAGAAAGTATAACGCGCGTTGGAAATTTGTGTTCAAATATTGAATAAAACTATACAAAAAGCCATGAGTTAAAGAACATAATTCCATTTCATTCGAGAAAATGGGAAACAAATAGTTAGATTCGTGAAGCAAATTCGTGAAGCAAATATATATATACACACACACACACACATATATATATATATATATATATATATATATATATATATATATATATATATATATATGTATATGTATATATATATATATAAATATATATATATATATATATATTCCCATTTCCATTTCCATCTTCTACGATATAAAAGAAAACATAATATAACAAATGTGTCTCTTGAGGGTATATTATGACATCACGTCATTATCTCGTTTTACTTGTTATATGTACAAATGCGTTACGTTCGTATTGACGTTTCTGACCTACTTTTTGATACGTCTCCATTAGAATGTAGACGCGCACAAATTGTAAGTACAGTTAAGCTAGCAATGTTGCTCCACAATATCTAACAGAGATGACTATTTCTCTGATTTGAAACTACTAATTTAAAAAATAAAGATCGCTTTTCGCCTCTGGTTATGTGTGTATCGAATCATTATATTGACTTGAATGATAGGAGACGGAAGTCAATATGAATGTAACAAAAACCTTGAAACCAGGGCAACGGTAGACTACATTGATTTTGTTATAGTCTGTAATGATAGACTTTGCAAACAATCACAAACTTCATCTTTAAAGGAACACTAGACCGAAAGGTCAGGGCGTATTTTTAGGGGTTTCAAAAAATTAAATGCTTATCTAAGAAGCAACAGTATAACAAAATCTGATTAATATGAATTTTGAAGTACCTTTGCCCTGACGTCGTCTGTGGGCTATGGAGACATAAAGTTTTCAAAAAAACGAGCGCCCTCACTTTCGGTCTAGTGCTTTTTTAAGAAACACACTCAAATAGCTCATGAACGGAAATGGAAAATAGCTCATACAGGCTAATGATCATTTGCGGAAGTACGGAAATTGCTTAAATCAAAAAATTTCTGACTTTTTGGGTCAATGTAAAAAATGACAAGTCAAGCCTGTACGGTATTTGCAACGATTTGTGTTTTCCGGTTCATAAATTCATTCTTCCGAGCACATATAGGTGTCACGCACTGACACGAAAATGATCATCATATTTCGCGGCTTAAATCTAAACCAAATTTGCTCAACACGACTGAACAGGATTTAAAAGGCGTAATCATCATATGGACACAATATTCAGAATTCCATTCGACAGTCCGGTTCACGCTCCCGATCAGGATATCACCCAATCGGGATATCACCCAATCGGGATATCTCCCAGTCGGAAGATTTCGTGTCATAATGACCCACAATGCAACTTTCCAAATTCAAATCTCTCTAAATAACGGTAATTTAGGTTTAAGCCAAAAGTAGGAAAAATCCATGCGAAATATTCTAATTTTATTGGTGCAACAGACTGATCAAATTATTTTCTTCATTTTCACCAGCGCAAAGTTGACTTTTATCAGGGATTTTTAAAGTAATCTTTTAAAATTCATTGCAATAGTTTCTGAAAAGCAGATTTGAAAATTGTAGTCATTAGTTATAGCTTAAATTATACTAAGAAAGCTCCAGAAGTATCAATTTCAATATTATTTTTCAAAGTAAACAACTTTAGAATAAGAAAATTAACGGCTGCAATTTTGAAGAGTTTAAGTTATGGTCACTGCGCATGTCTCAATCTCCCAATCGGGAGATCTTCCGATCGGGAGCGTGAACCTGACTGTTCGAATTCTTTGATTGGTCGAAATTTCCCCCTGTAGTATCAATTGTTTTCTATTTTTTCTCGGTAATTTTTGTCTAGTGACTGCAATTGTAGTATTGTAATGCTAATATTTCACTTTCGCTCATTCTTTCTGACAAACGCGTTGGAAAAACCTACGTTTCTCGTCACATTATAACGTAGTGCACTGTGCATGTAACTCGACACACACAACGTGCTACAACCTGACTGTACAAACAGACAAACCATGAATCTTGTGTTCACAAGCGGAAGAGACATAAAATGTTCGCATCCCGTTCTTATTATACAGATTTATTAAGACGATCCTCCCTCTTTAACGTTTGAAAATGGTTAAGAATGGATATGATTATTACTGAACACAATTTACTGAAGGCAACAATGTGCGGTTTTTCGTGCATGCAAAGGGGGAAAAGCTTTTTCTTGCCCTATTTTTGGACTTTTCTTTTAATATTTCAATCCTTTGAACATTTAATATCCGTCTTGCGTTTGAACACATTAGAGCCCTTTAAAATAGGAATTAAAACTTTTCCTAGTCTTTGTGACTTGTTTTAATATATAGTGTCGCATATATTGATTCACTCTTAGTGTTGTAACCTTCATCTCTTAATGTGAATTGGTGTGATAAGCACTTGTATTGGCATCCCTGTAAGTTTGGGGACACGACAATTTGATTGTCCTTGAACCCGTGATTGCATTTTTTTTACCAAGACCTTACTATAACAAAGATCTTACTGTAATAACCCTGATTTATTTTTGAAAGTGCGCCATCTGTTTGTGTTACATATAAGGTAGGTCTCCAAGTTTTGACAGCCCGTATATATATATATATATATATATATATATATATATATATATATATATATATATATATATATATATATATATATATATATATATATATATATATATATATATATATATATATATATATATATATATATATATATATATATATATATATATATATATATATATATATATATATATATATATATATATATATATATATATATATATATATATATATATATATATATATATATATATATATATATATATATATATATATATATATATATATATATATATATATATATATATATATATATATATATATATATATATATATATATATATATATATATATATATATATATATGTATATATATAACTGCATTACTACCCTATCAACATGTGTTATCCCCCTCAAGGAGCGATGTGCTATGTAGTAATATACGTATGAGTATAGTGTCGGCGTTGGTGTGTGCTTTATGTATTCTTGGGGACGGTCACTGAATAACATAGAACTGTATGGGTTTTTATAATCTAATGTAATTTTAGAATTTGAACGTAAATTACCCATGGCTATTTTTGAAGAACCACATCATTTGACCTTATAGTATGAATTTAAATCTCTTGATGAAAACTAATATTGAACATCTTAAAAGATATGAAAAAACCCACTGCCATTACGAGGTAAGCAAAATGGCTAAGATGCACCAAGATGACTTACTTGCATTATGTCTCGTTTTAAATTAGAAAATTTGATGGAGTAACTTTTGCTATTGATACTATCTTAAATCGTTGCTGCAACATATTCTATAGGTCAAGGTCTAGGATTTGATACACATCGACTGTTTTATCTCAAATAAAAGAACAGATTTTGAAAAGAAAATAATATCGAAAAACACAAAAGTTCTAGGTGAAAAAACCTTCTTCTTTGGAAAATGAGACCACACATAGATATGCAGATGTCCTATATAGATTACTTGATACTTCGTACGTTACCTAAGATATTGGCGATGTGATAGTTACTGTAATATACTTCAGAATTCCCCCATCAGAATAATAACTAAGTATTAGTATTCTCAATGACGTATGAAGCAGTTACGGTTTTAAGATCAATTGATTTGACACATCTGACGTTTTTGCTCACATATTTATCAGTTCATCACTGTCTGACTGTGGTCATCAGATCAATAGTGCTGGCTGACAAACAATATTCCCGCGAGACGATTTATAACAAGAAAAACGTATACATATACAACTGGGAAACAATTGCTAAGGGACCTTTCTATGTCATTTCTGTATTTCTTCTCCTGCAGCCACGACAGCTTGTGTGATCTGGAAACAGTTTTCCTTATTGTTAAAGCTCTAGCATCGGGCAGTCATTTGCTTCGCCCTTTATTGCGATAGAAACCAAAATCGGTCCAAAACTCGGTTTTCCATCAAGTCAAGTTAAATAATAACGTTTCACCCACGGAAATCAGCGGATCATTACCCATTAAATGATATATTCATTTTCAAATCTCAATTAGTGTGCAAGAAGATGCACTTCGATCATCTCTCAATTGGTGCTTCCGAACAGGACATAAGTAGCTTTTGATGACCCGCAAAGTTTGCATAAGTGAGCATTCCAATCCATTCAACAGTTCAAGCAAGCAAGATTTGTAATCTACGGCAAATCAAGCACACAATTCTCCCAATATTTAATTGATTGCGAATTAAAAGATTACAACTTGGTATTTCTGAAGTGCATACTTTGCAAGAAGTATTAATTTTAAAAGGTTTAATGAAATAATTTTAATGTTGGCAATCAATCCATTGTGTTTAAAGAGGTCATGACAGGGGCACATTTCGCTTATTGGAATGAAATATTTGGACAATTTGATAGACAAATACATAATTTGTTATTTCAAGATTATTTTTTCGCGAAGAAAATATCAAACAAAATCATAAACTATGCCAAATTCAGACCCCGGAAGTATAAAAGAAAATGAATCCCTGCAGTGATAAGCCGTGTGACGTCATTGCATGCACGAAGCGACTCCCATAGCCAAACAAATAGCACATACACACACTGTTCATTGTATACACTGTTTGTTACAAGTGTCATATCATCAATTTGTTATCATCTAAAAATAAAAACAAAGTACATTCAGAAGTGTCTGAAAGCCCGAAAATATCTCAAAGAAAATATACTTAAATCTGAATGCTCTTCATCCAGTTTTGATGAGAGTGAGGACGAAAATAGCAACGAAGACTCGAAAAGGAAGTATTTGGTCTGCAACTATACCAGTTTGGGCCATTGAAAACTGCGAGAGGTGGTGCAGAAGAGTGTATGGAAGACGAAGTTCCTGGGGTTGATAGGCTCTAAATTTCCGTTAATAAATGGTCAGTACCCTGTACCTGAAATTACGTATTTACAGATATACAAAAATCCGTGTTCTTTTGTCTCTTATTACAAAGAAAAACCTTATCGGATCACACCGTTGATTTCGCGGAACTACTAGTAGTAGTATACTACGACTACTACTCACCGACTTGACTTTGAATTGAAGAAGTGTTGACGCCGGACTGATCCCCATGATCCTCTGGTGGTTTCCTTTTGATTGTCAGTCCAGTAGCATTAATGGGAACAAATTTGTTCCCATTAACACAGACACATTTTTCAGCCTCCATACCTATAACGTACGTGCGGAACTTCAAAAGGCTGGAAGAAAATTCCTAGCCATTTGGGAAATTTTAAATGCGCAAAACATTAAGCGTAATACTAATACCTATGCTTTTTCCACTCCCATAACATAGGTTCACCACGCCGTTTTTGAGCTATTGCAAAGAATATAACGTGACCCGTACTTGACCCTTATGTTGTAGACGTGTTTCAGGCTGATACAAAATTATGCGCAGCTGCCCTGGCCTAGATCTCGGTCGCCATCTTTCTTCGCGTTGTTTTTACATTGAACAGTTGAAATAGTGCTTGAATTTCTATCCGTTTGCTTGTTTGTTTCAAAAGATTCATCTTTGGGAATTATTCATACATATATTTTGTATAATAATTTGAGTGTTTAATTCAAAACCTGTCTTTCCTAGAATCCTACGCAAGTTAAATTGAAGTTTTGTGGCAAGTTGTCCAGTGTGTACTGACGCTGTGACTCATTTCCTCAGGATTCAACACAGTGTGAAACCTGTCAGTGACGGTCATACTCACACGATCTGTCACCGAAAGTCCAAATAAAAGTTGGTATGATAACTGGGCGCTTAGCCTGGACAATCCGAGATGTATATCTAATACTTCACTATGTTTTCGTGATGATATATCTCTTTGTAGGCCTACTGAGCGTGAAAGGTATTAAAATAACGGAGTTAGCTCACCTCATTGCCCGTAGTGTTAAACCATACAAATCGCAGTTTGTATTGTGTGTACACTGCAGCATTAACGAGATCAAAACAATGCGCTCTTTGATTGCGTGCAGTATGATGAAGAGAACGACTGATCAGAGGATGACTCACCTAGAGAGACAAACGTTTGGCGCATGCCCAGAACCAATTCCTAATGTTCCCATTAATGGGAATGCTACTGGACTAATTGTGGGATACTTTCCGGGCAGAAGTACCTTCCCCTGCTAAACAAATCTTTCTATCAATTCATGCGAACTGTCAAAGCACTGCGGCTCGAAATGATCACTACATATATAGCTGTAGTCCGTATATACAAAATATGATCGTGTATTGTTAACAAAATTAATCCATATTTTACGGATTCTTTAGTCCATCGGAAATCTATGAAAACTCAGACTTTCTCTTTTGCTGTTACTACACTCGCCAACAACACATCGAACCGGCATTTTGACAAATAATATCAAAATTCACAAATTTCCGTGATGACAAATAGTAAAAGTAGGATGTAACCAGCGACAATTGCGTACTATATGTGTACAGTGTACACACACTAGCTGTACATCACGGATGGAATGTCGGTTCAGGCAATGACGTCATTGGTGGGAAGGTGAAACTGCCTATTTTTTCGAGCACCGGCGGGACGGTACTTTTTTTCATTTGTTATTTTCTTCGCTGAAAAAAAAAATAAATATATATATATATATATATATATATATATATATATATATATATATATATATATATATATATATATATATATATATATATATATATATATATATATATATATATATATATATATATATATATATATATATATATATATATATATATATATATATATATATATATATATATATATATATATATATATATATATATATATATATATATATATATATATATATATATATATATATATATATCTATATATATATATATATATATATATATATATATCAATATATATATATATATATATATATATATATATATATATATATATATATATATATATATATATATATATATATATATATATATATATATATATATATATATATATATATATATATATATATATATATATATATATACATATATATATATATATATATATATATATATATATATATATATTTATAATGAATGTGAAATGGTAAGAGAAAATGATTTTTCTCTCACCATCTCACATTCATTATTCAAACGTTCCAATGGAGGAATGCATTCCACACATTTCACACCATCTCCATCTAATTACGTAGCTGCATTCGAGCAACACAGATAAATTAATGACTTAGGGAACAATCTGAGGTTGTAATACCTTTTGGCCTCATAGCTCAGTGGTAGAGCAACCCAACGGTTGTCGGGGGTCTCGGGTTCGAATCCAGATGAGGGCTGTATATGATTTTTCTCTCACGTTCTCACATTCATTATTCAAACGCTCCAGTGGAGGACTGCATTCCACACATTTCACACCATCTATCTGTCTATAAATATATATATATATATATATATATATATATATATATATATATATATATATATATATATATATATACATATCTATATATATATATATATATATATATATATATATATATATATATATATATATATATATATATATATATATATATATATATATATATATATATATATATATATATATATATATATATATATTATATATATATATATATATATATATATATATATATATATATATATATATATATATATATATATATATATATATATATATAATCTATCAAATTGTCCAAATATTTTATATAATCTATCAAATTGTCCAAATATTTTATTCCAACAAGTGAAATGTACCTGTGTCATCACCTATTTAATATAAAACCATATAGTTAGTATTACACAATTATGAATAGTTTTGGTACTTTTGTTTGAGACGAAGCAAAATAATTAATCGCCATATATATATATATATATATATATATATATATATATATATATATATATATATATATATATATATATATATATATATATATATATATATATATATATATATATATATATATATATATATATATATATATATATATATATATATATATATATATATATATATATATATATATATATATATATATATATATATATATATATATATATATATATATATATATATATATATATTTATATATATATATATATATATATATATATATATATATATATATATATATATATATATATATATATATATATATATATATATATATATATATATATATACATATATATATATATATATATATATATATATATATATATATATATATATATATATATATATATATATATATCTATATCTATCTATATCTACATATCTATATCTATCTATATATATATAAAATATATATATATATATATATATATATATATATATATATATATATATATATATATATATATATATATATATATATATATATATATATATAAATATATATATATATATATATATATATATATATATATATTTTATATATATATATATTATATATATATATATATATATATATATATATATATATATATATATATATATATATATATATATATATATATATATATATATACATGTAATAAACGCTGTTTGGTAGGAACCTGTGTTCTTCGTGCATTTAGCCTATTGAAGCGCGGACATGACAGTTTGCCGATAGCATATCGAAAACCGTATAATTTAAATCTTCTCCATACCTACCGCATATGTTACATATTGTAACCGGTCATACTGTTTGTTAGTTCTCTTTTTCAGACAAAGAACGAATCGATGTCGGTTCGTCGCACCCTTCCTACCTGCCTACCGTATTTTCATATCTAAAATATCCATGGAGTAACCTTTGCTATTGATACTATTTTAAATCGTTGTTGAACATCTTCGATAGGTCAAGGTTTAAGATGTAATAAACATCGTGTTTTTTTTATTGTTAATGGCAAAAATGATCGGAAAACACAAAATTTCTAAGTTAAACGTTCTTCTTTGGGGGAAGGAAACCATATATAGACATGCAAATGTTCTATTTAGATTATTTGATACTTAACAGCTAACTATCTGACTATTCTGAATGACGTCGTTTGATTTTATACGTTTGACTGTTGTTGCTTCCATATTTACCAGTTCATCACACTGTAGACCTTCTTCATCAGATCAAGTGTACTGACTGGTAAACAAAACTCCCCTAAGATCTACTCCTCCAAAGGGTTATTAAAAGAATAGTGTACACATATACAATGGGTGAAACATATGTTGAGCGACTTTTCTATGACATTTCTTCAGTTTTTTCACTGACAGACTGGTATGATTTGAAAACCATCAAAAGAACTTGACAGTTTTTCGCTATTGTTAAAGCTTTTTTCATCGAGCAAGCATTTGCTTTGCCCCGTTTTGGCGACATATGCAAAATAAATTTGGAAAATAGAGTTGGTAAAATACGAACCATCGTGCTTTACAAACTTGAACAACGAGTAACGTTTTCTCTTATACTTTCAGTAACAATATATTGAACTGGGTGGGTTGTTGCCTCTTTTCCCTTCGCGGTAGGTTTGTTGTCAGGGTCCTCCCCCACCGAAAACCTCGTTAGCCCAATAACGCAAAATGATAGTTCACCGAGTGTATTGCGAGGAGGTGAGAATGAGGTGCGAGGGACTCTATAGGGTACACTTACAGGCTATTGATAATCGTTTTTCGCCTAACTTCTATAACACATGTTGTAATATTCAGCTCATGAACACACAATATTCCCATTTTAGGGGGGAATATGGTGCCTTTCTTATGGAAATAACCAAATATAATTATCATTATCAAAAGATGTTGCAGATCCTTCTCAAAGACTTGGTGTGGAAGGCTTTCATCTGGTTCATGTCTTTCCTTGTCACTTTCCAACATTCCGATCCATACGGTAGGACTGACTTAACATTGCTATTGTAGATTTTGATCTTAGTCTTGAGTCTATACTGCTTAGACTTCCAGATGACTTGAAGTTTACAGAATGTACCACGAGCTTCATTCATTCTTGCTTTAATGACTTCCTTGGCACCGTTTTTTTACTATTGTGGCCTTATACAAATTATAACTAAACAAAGTTTTATCAATTTTTTTGGAAGTTCTCTTCACTTTTATAAAAGATGGACATATCTGAAACCTGATCTAATCCTTTAAGAAACCCATCACCGTGACAAATGACCTAGTGATTTCACGCATCAGTTATTACCCTCTTTTCTGTACGCAAACAAAAGATATTCTTGTGAAGAGCCAGATAGCATCATTGCAGGGAGCTGCTACTTTAGGCTCCCTTGGTTATTAACACTCTGGTGATTTAAAGGCACTGTCTGAAAATATATAGCCTGAGTTATTCAATTGCGCTATATGGATATTCAGGTTTTTTTCAGTTTAGCTTTAGTTTTGAAACGCAAGTTATAGGTCAAACGAACTATCAACTACGAGTGTTACACCCCAATTTGGTTATAGTGTGGGACAAAGAGTCATTTTTGGTGAGATTTGGAATACACTATTCTTTAAAATTACGCACTAATATAAAGTGTTGTTGCATCCATGGATCAATCTATGTTGCAAACATTGCAAAATCCATTAGGACGCTCAAAACTCGAACGAATCCGAACGAAAATCATTTTACAACTGAAAATGTTAATTGAGCTCAAAACGTGAAAATTTCGAGTGACTCGGATTAGGATGACATTGATGATATTCAGAACCGATTGGTGCAAGAGAAATATTCCAATATTTCAAGTTCATGTTTTATGTTTATGTTGTTTTCAAGTAAACAATATATTTAAAACTATTCTGAAATAATGATAAAGTTGTTCTTCTGAAGAAACCTCCTGTGTTATTATAATCCAACAGTCAGTACCGCATTGCTTCCTAAAACTACTTGGTCGAACATTTGTTTGTTATGACGCAGTATTCTCTTCAATACTTTCTTATTTAGAATTTCACTAACAAATAAAAAGACAAAATACCAATTGTCATTGATAAAACTAATAATAGATTTTAGAGATGTATATAAAAGAGATTGTTAATAATTGTAATCGGTATATTAACAAAGTTCAAGCTTCCAAAAAACACGTCAATAACTATATAAGAGCTGCATATGTATTCCTTAATGGGACCTTTAACAGTTTCATGACTCAATCATATTGCTGAATATACACACGAGGAATAATGTTGTTGCACTTTGTTGGTTATACAAATGTTAATTACAGATATTAGACAATAAATAAGGAGAGGGAGTGTTTTTACGACGTACATTTGCACGTATTTGTGTGTGTGTTTTGTCAAAATTAAACTTAAAGTACATTGGTTGAGGTTAAATAAAAATTGATGTATTTAAATCGCTATACTGTGTCGGGTGGATTGACTTTCATACATACAGTAGGTCCAAATAAATAGCATAAAATTCAAAACAAAAGGTTAATAAGTTTTTTCAATACTTTTATCATAATTTTCATTGTCTTTGTGATGACAATTTTTGTTATCCATATCTCGACCATTATTATCATTATCATATCAATAATCAGCGTAATACCTCAGATATTTCTTGCAAATAAACACAAATAAGTAGACATGTGATATATTACATAATAATTATTAATATGACTATTCATGTGCCATATTTGTAATTACTATGAAAGAGGTCGGCTTAGACGATATTTAAAGAGGCAAAATCGTCATATGGACACAATGTTTACAACTCGATTCAAATTGTTTTATTGGTTGAAATTTCAAGCAATAGCTGCACGATTCGTTGGCAATATCTTACGGTATATATTAATGTAGCCCAGTTGGTAACGTGATATGAATCTTTCTTAGAACAAACAGTTGTAGGTTCGAATCCCGCCAGAACCATTTTGCTCAAATTTTTCTTTTATCGCTCATTGTAATTTCCGTATGGTGACTGCTATTGTATCTTATTAATATTTCACTTTCACTTTTTTTCCTTCTAACAAATGCGTTGAAAAAATCCAGTCTTCCGTAGATCGTAATAACGTAATGCACTGCGATTGATTATTCACACCCATATAGGCACATTTACAAACAGACAGGGATCATGTGCCTTCCAGAACCGGAAGTTACGTCAAATCTCTGCATCCCTCACTTTGACAGAGACCACAATGTACGAACTGAGACAAGCCTCCCTCTTTAGCATCGAATATTTCGTTGGTGTCTTTACCCACTGGTTAATAAGTCTAATTGAATAGTGTTATACACTTCCATGACAAATGTTATGCATTTCATTGATGTTTGAAAAGTTGGTATGGGTTTTAAATTATACTTAATATTTTTCATTTTTTTACTTAGCATCTTAACAACTGTTTGTTGAAGATTCTCTCATAACATTGAATAACTTTGCAACTTTATATGCATAAAATATGCACATTAGGCAGTCCGGAAGCATGCCTATTAATAGTAACATTTATAACACACGATAATATTGAAGTCACGCAGCCATATTGTTCTGATGTTTCGATAAAATGTCATAGTTTCTAATTTATTTACTTGAAATATTAAAAATCATTGTGTTAAAAAATATTTGAATTTTGACAATGGCTGTTTCCCGCCTAAAAGCCTAGCTCTATTGCCTATTATTTATAATATTTTGAAAACGGCGTGGTGAACATATCAAATGGGAGTGGAAAAGTTTTAGCCATGACAGTAATGAAGGCGTTTTCATGAGTTTTAAGTTTCCCTTAGCAAAGATATTTTTCCCACAGGTATTTCAAATTTGAAATATGTGATATTGCATAAGGCTTCAACGTTAGTAAAGCAAATGATCATGGCAAATATCACAAAATGGCGGCTTCCATGTAGCAAAATGTTTCCATTTTTAGGAACATTTATGTTCCCATTAACAGGCATGCTGCCGGACTGTTAGGGTGAGTAAGATATTTGAACGTTTTACGTTGTCACCTTCCAAATGCATCAATAGAGTTTCAAATAAGCAGCAAAAAAAAAGTTAGTATGATACATCAACAGCATATAGACAAATAGAGATTTAAGAGGGAGTCTCGTCTGAAAAAAAATGCTTGACCTTCACCAATAAATCATACCACTAACATCATTTCCGCGGCGGTTAATAATTGGCTTGTCCGTGTATGGTCGGTAATTATACCAACATTCAACCAATCAGAAACGCTGGTTTCTATTGTATTTCTGATCTCCACTGTATCCACCTTAACACGATATCTGGCCTTTCAAATATGAAAACATATATATTGAACTTGTAAATGTGAAAACTTTGCATAACTTCTTTCATATTTATTTTCAAAATTGTGAACAATGATTCATTAGTGTATTATGGCTGTCTGGAGTACTATCTACTAAAAGGTTAATGTCATATTTTCCGTATTGCAAGTCCCGCAACCTGGTACTCTCCTTGCATAATAATTTCAACCCATCCAACGAGGATTATTCTGTCCCATATAGGCAGCTATTATCATGCACATTTCTTTATCTATAAACTTCGTAAAGTATAGATACTTCGAACCACTTTGTCAACTATTATCGTATTTTGTTGAGTATGGAGATGGATGAAAATATTGATAATTGCAATAGCTTTGTGTTATCCAGTACCACTAAATTAAATACCTTTACCTGTCCGTTTACGAAGAAAAAGGACACAAAAGCGTAAACCTCAAAAGCGACAGCCTTTAGATATAGGTCTTCACAGGCTTATTTCAAAGGCAGACATGCGAAAAAGACGATTGATTGTCAATTAAAGGCCAGTTATCGTCTCAAACGTGGAGATAAATATATTTTAATTCGTGTGTTTTGATTGGTCAAAACACAATGGTACAATGTGAACTAACATTGAAAGGCCAATCAGAATTGTTTGAATAAAATTTACGTTTGTACATTTTAATCACAATATATGGCCTTTAAAGTTATCAAACCGTATATGTGCACGACATCGCGAGTGTAAATTCATACATGGTAGCTGTATTACTGCTTCTTCTAATTTAAGCGACTTCGGTATCTTGCTGTTATAGGTTTTGTTTTCTACTACGAAGTCCTTGGTACATCCATGGTCCTACGCATGGATCGTTATTTATTAAACCATTGATCGAGATTATCAAAGATGTCTCTCGCATTGATGGTTTTAATAGTTTCAAAACGCTGACAATTCAAATCCATTAACAATAGCGTCATATACTTAACTTGGACCAATCCACTGATAAGTTGGTTTACAGAAGAAAAAATAGATATATCTTCATGCTTGTTTCATGTAAAGAACAATTGCATTTGATATGCAATACTAAACATTCTCCCTCCTCTTACATTCCCCACCAACCTAATGCAAAGGGCTTTTTCATGTTTTCTTTTTTATCGGAAACTTACGGAACCTAATGACATCACAACACAATTTATAAAAGCAGGACTCAACTGAACTACTTAATTTGAAATGGAACAAGTCTTTCCTATAAATAATCCATTTTAAACAGACAATATTCAATATACAAACTTTACGGTCTACTAGCCTGGCAGAATACATATCGTTCACCTCCTTAACTTTAGCCAAGATCATAAATTCAATCCAAAAAATAGGTTAAATCGAAAATTTTAGAAATTGAGCAAAACACAAATAGAATGAATTACTTGTTTTAAATAGTTCCTGCACAAACGAGTTTCTTTTAACTGTTGAATGATAAATTGTCCTATTTCAGAACATGTTTAGTGTGGATCGTAATTAATCGTTATGCTACTCTTAGAATAGGCTAAATCTAGTGACCAGTTCCTTAACAAAAATTAAATCATACAATTATACATAAAATAAATGGTGCTCACAATTTATGTGATTACTCATTTTATTTCTACGACTACATACTTTCTTGTTTGACCCTCATTAACACATAATTGAAGTATTTCTGCGTATTCATGCTAGCTAAATATCGAGCAAAAATAATTATGGTGATAAATCTTTTGAGAATTGTTTTATGTATTTATAAACATCGTCTTCTTGGATACTAACAAAATTGCAGTAATTATGCATTTCAAAATTTGCAAAGACTTACAAAGTTTCTTATTTCTTCAGTTTTTTAGCAAGATAAGTTTGTGAAAGGATAACGAACTTAACGACATAATACATGTTGGTAGAAAAGGAGCCGTTTGTTGACTTGGCACTTGGCACGTTTTAAGAAATGAAGTTGCATTCAGATACTTAGAATGAAATAAAATTTACAATCGTGGCACCCTCTTCATAGAAGCACTTTTGACAGCAATGCTAGTAATAATTCTTCAATAAGAAAAATTATACATAATTTTCCAAAAGATTAAGGTTGTCAGGTTGTCACGTTTTCTTTACTTTGCCCTCTGACATGTCTGATTGAAACCCCTTCTTCAAGTCATAGGCGATGGGTCCTTGCATCCTATTTTTTTTAATGAATGTGTGACTTGACTACAGTGGCGTATTTAAATGGGAGTAGGCTTAATGGTCTTGCATTACCTTAAAAAGTGATAAACAAATAACTGTCAAAGATATTCAATATAATGAACTAAGAAAATACAATTTGAATCATTTTCGTATCGGCTGAATTGTCGGATCGAAACTCATCCAAGTTTGACCAAATGCTTCAATTTTAGAATAAAACCGTCAAATTTGGACCAAAGCCTACAAGGTAGGACAAAAAATGTCACATTTTGACCACGATATGGAGGTAAACGTTTTGAATTGCAAGACATGAATTAGCTAGATATGGACATCCTTGACAACCTTTGACGCCTTGACGAAAACCGGTCAAATGCACGGCTTAAATGTTATAAAATACGTACGTCGAATGGTGGCGTTTTAAAAATATGTTATACTTCCTTCAGTATAAGTAACATACACATATTGTATCATTAACGACGTTCAATTAATCCCAACGTAGCTTATATTTCCTAAGTAACATTTCCATAAAATGGTTTAAATTCTGTTCAGAGACCAATGGCCATCGTTAATAAACGCTGTGACAAATATAATTATAGTTCAGTTATTGTATTAATGAAGAATTAAATATTCCATACAATTCAACGTTTCTGATTGGTTGATATATTTACACAATATCCTGACAAGCACATCATCAACCGCCTTATAAATGATGTGTCAAGCAATGTTCTTTTGATGAGTTTCCTTCTATAATCGGTCAACGCCATTTTGCAGCCATATGTTAGCTTCGTTATAAATTAGCTAGGATGTTGAAATTTAAAACACCTTCGAATGCAATGTATTTTCGGCACACCGTTAATGCAAATGAAAAATGACGTAAGATGACGTACCACTGACGTTATTTGCGCTTATAGTTTAAACGACGGGTAGTTTTAGATTCATTTGATAGATTTACCTCAAGTAAAGGCCAATCGAAGCCAACAAATTGTTTTCTTTGGAGTACAAAAAAACCTTACAATCATTCCATCAAATCACTGCATTTGTCACCTTTCCCATAGATGTACAGTACAGTAGCGTGTTGTATTAGTTTTGATTTAGTATTTTTATTTATCATTCATTTTCATTAATTTGGTAGTATCTTTAGTTTGTATCACTTGAATGAAATGTAAATTGTTTTCAATTATTCCATATCTCCTATAATCACAAACTCTCATCAACAAAGGGCAATCAGAATCTAGGTAGTAAAATACATGTGTATCGATTTCAAAGATTGAAATATTATATTTACAGAGGTTCAAATATCATATATGTCTATTCATATAGTTCTTTGCACTGAATATTCGTAATTGTTGGTAGGCGTTGCCAAAAATTCTAGTTTGAAACCCAAACATATCTCGACCAATGATTGAAATGTTCGTAAAATTAAGCAACAAGATACTATTCCTGAACCTCGACGCAAGGAAAGATTCCTCTTAAAGCAGATAAAAAGGAGTCTACTGATTTCTCAATTTGTGTAAGGATGTTTATAATAGAGATTAACATTTACAAAACAACTCTTTTTCTGGCAGTTTTTTAAAAACAATTTGGTACTCCAAAACACAAACGGTATAAACCTTTCTAAACCGAGTTCAGCCGAACGTGATTTCTTCAGTACTTCGACCAATCAAATGCTGGGAGAACTTTTCCTTTGTTTCCCAACCAATCAGGTGCAGGTTTGAGGAAAATGTAACAAGCAATACGCGCGCGTATTTTCTTCATGTATAACGCACGTATAAAAAAATTTTTCATAAGCTTGATCCCATACTGTGCGTGAATAGTGCTGACGGCCACGATTCCTCCAGTAAATTATTGGTCAATAAGATTCCTCCAGTATACAATTGGTCCATTATGGACACGTGATTCTCGGCCATGTGACATCATTTGAATTAGTTATCTGGAAATTGCCGATTCAGATTTTAAAAGGTGTATCTAATTTCAGAATTGGTTAGATTCCTTAAATAGGACTGCTCCTTTCATGTAAGATATAATAATAATAATAATAATGAATACTTGTTATGCGCCAGTATCCATCAAAAGTGATGTACATGGCGCAGCGACACAACAATTAATGCAAAACAATGTGAACAAAAAAGAAATGCTAGTTAAGAATACTGCAAAAAAACAAAAAACATACATACAAGAACAAATATAAGCTTAAAATTGAACAGAATCAAAACACATGAGGAATGTCTTTAATGATGATTTAAAAGAATTGAGGGAAGGACTAAGTTTCATGTTGTCTGGAAGTCTGTTCCATAAAAAGGGGGCAGCAGAAGAAAATGAACGTTTACCCCATGTTCTAGAAGTACGTGGAATAGCTAATTGAAGTTTGAAATTAGAACGCATATACCCCAAAACAACACTCACATGTAAATAAGTTAGCATCAAATCATCAGAAATGCATGCAAACGAGACTTAAATAACCACATTTAATCTCTCGTTGGCAAAAGTAAGAGATTTCTTTCGAATCTTCAGCGATGTCATGTATATCTTGATCGGCGAACGTTGCACCTTTAACTTGATAATTTCCTCGCCCAATGCAGATAAGATATAACGGACTGTGATTGATTAAATATTTGATATGATTTGTTGTTTACACCTAAAGTTCAAGTATGACGCTTCTTGCCACACGTAACGTGGCAATTACAGTAAGCATAAAAGAAACAGCTATCAATTGACGTCTTAATTCGTCTGCAAAAAGTATCTTTACTACTCAGATTGGAGATTAAAGAGAATTACGTTAAAAGAGTGATCAAAAAGCTATCTAATTTAAAGTTTTTTTGTCGGAAGCTTCGATGTAAAGCAAAGATGAATCTTTGATATAGCTCATTCAGATTGATGAACAGGATACAATATAATTGGTTAATTTCCTTTCGAAAAGACACTGAAAATTATTAGTGTAATCTCTTCAAATACAAAGTAACATTAAAAAACATATGTGAGTGCTTGAGAAGTATAAAAAAGTTCTTACGGATTTGGTACTTATACTTACTGGAAAAGTTTCTTCCATTTGTATCATTTAAACAAAGCTATCAATAGAACACATAGGATATGATATAATCCAACCTGTTAACATCAGCTATATTTAAGAATATAAAGAACAGAAATAAATGCTCATCTGCTCATGCAGTTTTGTGGGTATTTCATTTTTAGAACAACTCGCCAGAACGAAAAAAAAAAAAAAAGACATCCACTCTATTGACCAACATAAAGCGGAATGGGTAAATAGCGGAATGGGTCCGATCTGGATCAAAATGGATTAAAAATGGATTCAAATGGAACAATCAGTTTGGGGTGAAGCCCTCCGAGTCAAAGGAGTCTTTCACGCTGAACCCTACTTCTAGGGTTTAAAGAGTGCGCAATTCAACAAACAGTCGACAGCTAAAAGATACGAATCGCACACACAACCAGCTGCTTGCTATCTTTAATTTGATCTATTTCAATTATGTATACGTGACACTGAGCGTGTGGTCACCTACTGACTGACTGATCCGATTGAAAAGGATAAACAGTGCTATTTGAGTTTAACTAGACTAACTGCTGAAGTTTTATTCAGAGGGTTAAAATCTAGGCCCAATATTGTAATTTTTCTTCTCATTACTTTGCATTGTTACGATACTGCCCGTTTCATTAGGCACTAACGTCTGAACGTTACTCGCCAGTACATACGATGAATGAATCCGAATGACACGGTAAGCATTAGGTCAGTGCGTAAGAATACGTTCACTGTTCAAAACATCCCATTTGATAGTCACAAAGAAACTGATATTTCTATGCATCAAAGTGATTTAAATGAGCGTTCTCCAAAAGGTTACAAAATTAAACACAAAAATGACGCGATGAACAATTTAAACGTAAGAAAGCACATGAAAATATCACTTTTGATATATAATATCGAACACTGACACACGCAGTCAAAGAACTGAAAAAGAACGCTACTAAATGATACAACGCGGATATTAGCACATGCAGATTAATTCGCAACAAACCCATGCGGGTCAAACATAGGGCATCCAATATATTTGCTCGTTTTTTAAAAACGGAGCGGTAAACATATAAAAAGGTACTGGCTAGCTAAGATGTTTCCTCATAAATGCGTATACCTCTCACACTTCAGCAAACGCCATCTAATTTCACAAATGATTTTACTACGTAGCTTATTCAAAGTGTATGGACAAAGAAACTTGCATGGTAGGTAATGGCTGCCCCATCTGCCCATGGGCTAAAAAAAACCCTCCTTCGA
>JAIGNY010003554.1:692500-712500 GCA_020152595.1 Chiridota heheva
TATTATTATCATTATTAATATTTCCTCTCCTGACTTGAATGGTTGTGTGGCTTCCTCATGGCAAAATTATTTCCCACTATCTACGACATTGCTACTCGCAGCGCCCTCACTAAATATTTCTTAAATAGTGTACACGCTGTATCAAGCTTAAACCTTTCCCGAAATAAACTCCGTATGTATGTACGTACGTACAGTGTATATATAATTGTAAACTGTATGTATGGAGTGTGGGGGCAGTGATGCGTGAATTTCCGATGGCCTTGAGATGTTCGATTTTCCAACATGTGGAAAACCTGAACATCGCTAATATGTAAGGGTGCGAATCTTCCATGTATTGACACAATGAGTATTATTGTCACACTGCTTGTAATTGTCACACGAAATGTGCTTCTTATTGTCACACGAAATGAACGTGCATCTTATCACGTGTGCGACAATAGGACATTTTGTTTGTGTGGCAATAGGAAGTATGTGCGACAATAAGAAGTACTGTTCTCATGACAATAAGAAGCAGTGTGACAATAAGACGCAATGTGACAATAAGAAGCAATATCTTTCTTCAAGTGCAATAAGGTATTCCAGTACATTTTCAGATGTATTTTCCCTGATTTTCATAGCTCGTGTGTATTCATATAAATTACATTCATTTTTTGTTATAAACATATTAGCAACTTTTATTCCATTTTTGGCTTTATTTCTTGTGCAATCATTTCTTAATCAAGGCAAAATTCCTAGCTGTGTTACTGCGGTATGTATGATCCTTTCCGGTCTCTCTGGTCCACTTTAAACTCTTGGGGCATGTAGAGTGGAGAGGGGCACTGAGGAAACAATGCTTATCTTGCTCCCTTACCCCTCACCGTTTTTGCGTTTAGAATTCACTGAAGGAGTAAATAGACTTCCCGACTAGACATCTGAAGTTATTCGATACATGTTTTCAAAAAAGGTTTATAATTATCTTCGCCGACGATGACATTTCCCCGAATGGGCGTATAACTATAATCTTCATCCCACTCCTCTTCCATGCTGGTTATACACAATCGCGTATTCAGCGGGGAAAGAGATAACACACTTACCCCTGGAGAATAAGTTAATTTGGACTTACATTTTCGAAGTAGGACTTTTTCATAGTAACACAGTATCATCGAAAAAATCTCCTATGCCCCATCCCCTCTGAATCTCAAATCGATACAAAGATAATAGGGTATGCTGCCTCATAACTAGAGGTGATACCACCACTTGTGTGATATTAGATCATTTTACGATCTATATGATGATAATTTTCGGTTCATTCTTGAAATTTAGATTCGCTTCTTATTGTCTCACACTAAGAAGCGTGTAACAATAAGAAGCGTGTGATAATAAGAAGCGTGTGGCAGTGAGAAATGTGTGACAATAAGAAGCGAATGACAATAAGAAGAGTGTGACAATAAGAAGCGTGTGACAAGAAGAAGCGTGTGACAATAAAAAGCGTGTGACAAAAAAGCGTGTGACAAGAAGAAGCGTGTGACAAGAAGAAGAGTGTGACAAGAAGAAGCGTGTGACAAGAAGAAGCGTGTCACAGTAAGAAGCAAGTGACAATGAGAAGCGTGTGACTACAAGAAGCATGTGACAACAAGAAGCGTGTGACAACAAGAAGCTTGTGACAATAAGAAGATTGCGACAATAAGACATGTTAGAAGCACTGTTCGTGTGATGATAAGAACCGTGTGGCAATAATACACAGTATGTCACTAAGAAGCCGCACAAATGGTATATTTCACTAGTCGTGGTTGAACGGCTCTATCCCTGTTAAATTTCTTGAACGATGGTTGTTAATACTTTTACCTTTTTGATGTTTTTTAGTCTTGGTTTATCGACGTTGACTCTCTTGATTCTTCAATGTTGGTTTTCTCCGTTGATGGACGTTGATACCTCTTGACATGTACACACTAGCAGACACTGGCCCTTATAACAACGTTTCAAATTGAAGCAACTGTAAATGCGTTTCAATAGCGTTTCAAAAAAGGAAAGGAAATCAGTAAAATAGTTATACAAATTTTCAAAATTAAAATACATTCAAAATCTCCTTCGTATATTCATTGTATTTTCAGGTTGCATTATTTCAACAACATATATGGCCAACAAAATTCTCATCGTAACAATAAGTTAGTTAACAAATTTAGCAAACATAATATAAAAATAATATTTCTTAGCAAAGCAATAATTGACATTAGCCTCCAAATATCAAACGAGGCTAATTGTAGTCTAACTTAAAGATCGTGGACGTACGATTCAATCACATCAATGGGAAAAATTTACCGGATTAGTAATAAGCATGTCCAAGAGTAGTTCGATATATCTTCAGTTTACATTATATTACTTAACAAGCGTAAAATGTTGAACAATTTTTCGTAAATCATAATGACAATAAAGCAATTACATTTAAAGAAAATACCTCTATCGCATCAATAATGATTAGCGTTGGTATTTTCAGGTTAATTACCATTTAATTCAATCATCATGGACATAAGATTCAATTACACAATTACAGGAAGGAAAAAACTCCGTCTGCGTTCATAATAGTAAACAAGTTCAAAAGCATCTGCCTTTTTCTTAAGTCATTATGGCAGCAGATATATTTCACTTGAAGAAAAGAGATTATATTTTATCCAAAAGAGGTTAATGTTGATTCCATAACCAATCAAATTCTCTCAACAGAGAAACAGCAGTAAAACGTTAAACCTGTGAATGTTCTATATTTCCTACTGTAGTAGAGTAAGAAGTCTTAGTTTTAATACTCTCGTGTTATTGAAAATTGAGTTAAATGTTCATTAAAATAAATACGCTTGATTTGAACACTGACTCATATCAAAGGTTCTCTGTGATCTCACCTGTACGAAAGTGTGTTCGGATATTACTGGGACCCCAGAATATATACACCTTTACATTTCCGTCAAGTGCTCCTTTGAGTTCTTAATCCCAGAAGCAGCGTGTTTATCGCAGAAAGGGATGGATGTATCCAAGTGGAGTAGGGGTCGACTGCGTCGTACGACGCTCCCCTCCCCGCCCCCTTCTCCCTTAAAGAAAAAGAGAGAGTAAAATGACAATGGTAAAAAGGTCAGGAAAAGACGGTTTACAGGGGTTCCAGCAGCCTTTCAGATAAAGGGGGAAGGGGGGAGGGAGAGGAGGAGGAGGAGGGGTGCCTGGATTACACCCTACTCCTTTGAACTATTGTTGAGAAATCCTGTCGACAAACTGAAACTGACTGAAAGGTTTAAGAAAAATGTAAAAGTGGTGAAAAGTACTATGTAATAGTATCTATCTGCAAATCAAATCTATCTGCAAATGGAAAACGTATTTGAAGTTGATTATTTATTGGTGATATTGTTATCATTTTATACAATAAGTCATTAAAATGTAATAAATTAGACTGTTGAATAGCAGGAAAACACAACTCCATCAAAAATGATACGTTTTTGCCAGATTGGTCAGTTTCTAGACACCCTTTGATCGATTAGACCGATTGTGTATTGTCCCCGTCACGTCTGTCTGTCCGAACATCCGTCTGTCTGCCATACTGTCTCCGCACGATACAGTATTAACGCGATTACCAGAAAAAGAATTGTCTTTAATATTTACATGATTACGGAAGCTTAAAAGTGCCGTCCAACATACCCAGATAATAACCTCTATATGCCAACTTATTAACCCATCTTCCACACTTATTTCTAGTATTAAGATGTCTTATTCAAATAATTTGTATCATCATGACCACTTCCTGTGATCAACAAGTCGACATATTGTGAACCAATAAGACGTCAAGTTCACTTGTCATTTCACAAGTTGTCTTGACCACATATACATAGTCGGCAAGTCAACTTGTTACAATAATGTTTGTCATCAAGTCTGATTCTCAGCTCTTTCAAATCGACTTCATATAGAAACAAAAACACTTATCATATATCTTAAAAGTTGTCTTGGAGCGTTGCTTTTTTGTTGTTGACAAGAACACTTCTATTTTATCCGATGTCAAGTTACATCATCTCATTGTAATATACCCGTACAACGGGTGGTCTAAAACAAAGACCTGAAGACTGAAAATGGAGACGCAAAACATATTTATTTTCCACTTCTTATTATTCATTTAGAAGCAGAATTTTCTCAGGACTTTCATTAATTATTTCGCATTTTTACATAATGATTGAAATTTGTGGAAAAAAAACTATTTTTCAACGTTTTTTCACCTGAGAAAATATCCAAAATATGTTATTTTGTAAGTGTTTTCCAACAATTTCGTAATTAGTTTATGTGTCAACTAATTAGATTTTTCCTCTTGTTATTTTCGAGAAAAAAAATTAGTCAATTTTTCATTATTTCCAGACTTGGTCTATTTTTGAAGGTCTTGCTTTTTCGTACTTCGTTTTAGCTGTTTAGAAATTTGCAACATAGGAAAATCTCTAAAACGAAGACCTCAAAAATGAAAAAAGGAAGATCTTTGGAGAAAAAAAACAACAATCCTTGTTAATTCTCATCATTCAGATATTATTAGACATGATTCATTTTTCAACTCTTTTACATTTTTCCGAAAATGTAGAAAATTTTATTCAAGTTCGAAAATGTTGAAATATTAGATATTTTTTCGAAAATTACAATGAAATGATCAAAAAAAGTTGACACATAAGCTAATTACGAAAATGTTGGAAAACAGTTGAAAAATATGTTTTGATTATTTTCTCAAAAGGTGAAAATATAATGAAAAAATTATGTTTCTGAATTTTTAATAACCAATGGAAAATAATTGGTCTTCCATCTTCGGTCTTTGTTTTGGAGATTTTCGAAGTCTTTCATCTTTGGTCTCCATTTTAGGTTTTACCTGAGAATCAGACTTGACGACAAACATTATTGTAACAAGTTGACTTCCCGACTCTGTATATGTGGTCAAGACAACTTAGTCAAATGACAAGTGAACTTGACATCTTATTGGTTCACAATATGTCGACTTGTTGATCACAGAAAGTGGTCATGATAATACAATTTTTTTGAATAAGACATCTTAATACTAGAAATAAGTGTGGAAGATGGATTTATAAGTTGGCATATAGAGATAACTATCTGCACATCTGGGTATGTTGGATGTCACTTTTAACTTAGTACATGATGGCTTCACCTTATTGAGACCTGACAAGGTTGTACGATCTTATGGCCGCATTAGAAATGAATCCTAAACACCCGTTCAATAAACTAAAACTTTAAATTACACAATACAGTTTCCAAGCTCCTCTGGCTTGTGGTAATTAACTGTTTGTGGTTATTAACAAATTCTAGTGCTTGAAAGGCGATATTACTTTGTGGGTTTTTCCAGTCAGTGGAGGAGAGATGTTGCATGTATCATTAGACAGGTATACCCCCACATTGGACAACGTTTCGAAGCGGCCACTAGATCATCATGCAGTATAATATCCAAAAAAATGTAATTGTGTTTAAAAATCGATATGCTTGTTTATCTATTTTCTTTTCTTCACAGGCAATGCAATAAGCAAAATATACCCATTCCTTCAAGAAGACAAGAATGTAAGTATGAAACTGTGTTATTCTTTTCAAGTTAACTCGTGATGCACTGTATTCGACAATGTTTAACTCTACTCAGTTCAGCAATATCAAAAATCACTCGTATATCGTAAAGTAGAGCCATAATGATATGAAAATTACGTATATGGGGCAAGAGGACGTCTTAGCTAAGGAAGTAAAAAGTTTACTTTTATTTAAAACAATTTTCCCAGGAAACAGTGGCTTAAATATTTGATTGTTTTTATTTTGTAATTCTTCAAAATGAAGTTTAAAGATATATTTTGCCATTACTACCTAACATTTCTATAAACTTCCATCAAACATTATTTTGTACCAAACGGCATCCAGACGACTGTGATGAAATTGTTAGATCTAACACATCTGCAATTTTGGCCTGTAACTATGTCTATAGATTGGTTGGAAATTAAGGTATATCTTTAGCTGTTGCATCAAAATACTACGAAGGCTTTAGATTACTAAAACAAACAAAAACCAAATAGATGAGCATTAAAATCTGAGAAGAATCGAGTTTGGGATCATATATGGATTTACATGTTCCGTGATTCAGTTAATTGTAATATTAACTATTTTTGGCGTGGTTGAAACTTGAGTAAACTCACTTAGAAATCTGAAATTTTAAAAAGTTGATTTAATACATATTGTAATAGATTAATCGGTGTTTCTATTAGTTTTTCAATAGTTATATTTACAATATCGTCTGTTGTACATATAGCTAAATCTCTTAACGTATTGATTGTTCGGCGCAATGTGTCTAAAATTATTTTGATCCAAACAAGTTGTTTTTTTTTTTTCTTAGAATTATCTTGATTTTCCATCGGAGAATATTGAAGAGGAATCTTCGATGGATCTCTTACAGTTGGAAATACGTCAGTTTTATGAACAAATACCAGAAGGCCCGAGTCCGTTTGACTTGATGAAGAGCAACGCAATTGATCATATAAGAACAAAGAAAATTGCATTTTCTCACCGTCAACCAGAGATAACACCTTTCCTCAATGCATATACACATAGTGATGATAATCACGAAGACAATTCAATAAACTTTTATAAGGTGAGCAGTCTAACATGCGATTGTAGTTTACGCAATTTTCATCCCATCTTCATCTGTCAAATTGTAATTGTAATGAATCCTGCAGTGTGTGCAATATCAACTGTAACGTAGATGCTACCAATAATAGAGATGATACACTTCCTTTTAAGAAGTTAAGGATTAGTTCAGTTGAGCAAGTTCATTCTTAATAAAAAAGGACAATAAATGAGACAAACGACGAAGATAATATTCCAAACTCTTAGTCCGTAAGAAGGATTTCCATTTTAAAAATTTTTCTCATTTGTGTAAAATCAATTAAAATCTGACATCACATAATCACATTCCATTAGGCGAAGATTCTGTTGCCCATACCCATTGGATATGTCATAATCCAGTAAGGTGTTTAAGAATGTGAAAAAACGTAAAAACAAAATAAAAGCACATGTCGTTTGTTCTCTGTGACCACTGAACTAGTCTCTCAGTAGTTCATAATGTATAAAACAATTAGCCTTGCATCATGTAGTTTATTCTGTACTGCTTGATTTATATTGAAAGAAAATCTTTCTTGCAAGAAATATTTTTTTTTAACAATGGGGAAAGTTTTTCTATTTTCTCAAATAGAGTTTGTCGTAACAATTTTGAGACAATTCAAGCGAGAGGCAAACTTCCTATAGGGTTAGTCAATAGTATGAAAAACCTACAAAATATCTTTAAGGTATGACTATTGACGAACCGTAATAGAAATTGGAAAGGTAATTTGACAATTTTGAAAATCGGAACCGATTTTAATAGTTTCATGTTAATCAACTGCCAGTCGAAAATTCTGGCTACATCCCTGCGAATTTCGATATGTTTGATTAAGTACTTCTGAGAATACTACGTTTGAATTTATGTTCGGTTGATTAATCACTCGCGATAGCGTTTAAATGTGTGCTTAAGATATTTCCAACGCCCTTCAATTTTGGATCATAGCAGAAACGAAGAAACGCTGATCGCTCACCATTGCCTACAAACGCAGGTGAGAAATCTTTGTTGGCTTAAGACTTTAAATTCTAAAACCTTTTTTCCTTACATTATGCAAAGTATATTATCATATTTACATTGAGGAGATCTACTGAATGTTTACAGATTGCTGAAGCCATTTTATACTCTTATCACTCGCAATTTGAGTAAAACATATCCTATACACTTAATCTTCTCCATTGTTTTCTATCTAAAGTTAAAAAGTTGTAAACGTTGAAAACGTGTGGTTATACATATTCTCAGAACCTCAGATTTGCATTCCGGCAAAAGTAAAGTCGAATGACCTTGACAAAATACCACTCTGATATTTTGACTTTCGTAGACCTGCTTTTCCTTACTTCTGTTTTTTCTGTAAACGCATGAATATTTTCCTATTATTTTAGTATTTTTTGCTAATCATCAAATCTCTTGTCGTTGTCATCATTATTTGTTGATACATCGTAATTAGTTATTTTCAATGATTGCACAGCTTATCGATACATGTTATGTCACTGTTTACTTTAGAAAAAATTGATAAGTTGAATTCATTTACATGTCCCCAAAATATTGCACTAATCATTCTTGTTGATTTTGAAGCTGCTACTTGCCAATCGGCAGGTTTTAGGTAGATATATATGCAGATATTGTTGACACACTGCCAGATAATGTTGAAAGCAATTGAAAGTGCTGAAAATTACACTTAATCCTGCACAATACGAAAACAGAGAGCTCCACTACCGCAAACCCGCATATACAACCTAAAGACAATATGTACTGACGAATTTGCTCAACAAAAAATAAATTATACTTGAATTAAAACAGATTATTCTCGTACGGTAAATTGGACTTCTCATGTGTTTCCTTACTCTCACGGGATCTTTAGAAGTGTTCAGAATATTTAAATATTTGTACGGGTGGACGGGCCTGCTTTAATTGTCTAGTGACTAGAGATTAATCGAGTTTACTTGTAGTGCTGATTAATGAAGTAGGTGTTTGAGATCATAAATGGAAATTCTCAGTATTATTTTTAGTGTCTAAAATGAGACGGATACTAACTTAATTAAATTCAAGAGCAGGAATTGGACGAAGGCATTTAGGAAGATTAAAACCCTTGAACCCTTATCAATCCTTTATATGGTCCACTCTCCTCATTTCTGGATCAATTAATATTTAAACTAAATACAGAAAGCAAAGCAGTACATATGTTAGAAAATTAGTCAATCTCATATAAAATTGTATTTTGTTTTTTAGAATACGAAAACTTTTAAAAATAAGTAAATAACTGTTAACTAAAATTTTTGATAATTTAAAGATAATGCTTGCTTCAAAAGTCGGTTATTTCTACGTGAAAATATCTGAGAATGAATGTTTTGAATACGATGGTCACTATTATAATGAATCAGTTTCCAGTCGCCGGAGAGGACGTTTAGTTTACTTCTGTTGGAAACGGTCTAATTTGGGATTAGTGGGAATGGGAGGTAGTTACCCTCTAATGGTAAGACGTTGTCAAATAAGACATACAAGACATATGTGTCATATAAGACTTATGAGCCGAACAAGACATGAGTCATACAAGACACATGAGTCATGTAAGACATATGGTTTATACGAAACATATGAGTCATACAAAACATATCAGTCATACAAGAAATATGAGTCATATAAGACATATGAGTCATATAAGACATATGAGTCATAGGAAACATATGAGTCTTACAAGATATATGAGTCATACAAGACATATGAGTGTAACAAGATATATGAACCATCCAAGACATATGCGCCATACAAGACATATTAGCCATATAAGACATACGGTTCATACGAAACATGAGTCATACAAGACATATGGGTCATACAAGACATATGAGTTGTATTAGATATATGGTTCATACGAAACATATGAGTCATACAAAACATATGAGCCCACAAGACATAAGAGCCATACATGACATATAGCCATATAAGACAGATAAGTAAGAAACGTGGTAATGAAAATGCCCTTCATGAGCTGTACTGACCAAGGTTCCTAAAACTGATCCCTAATTAAGAAGTATGGTTTTGTCTCATTGGGCACTAACTTGCTTGAAGTCGGCCAACCTGTATTAATGTAAGTAATAACTGCCTGAGAAGTTTCATCAGCAGCCGTTTCGTCTTGCAGCTGCTCGCATGTCACACTGCAGTCATCTAGAAATGTTTGGCAGACTGCAGCAGTAGGATGTTCATCATTTTCATCTTGCAATACACTTGTTGAGTCAGAAATTGGTAGTCTTGACCGATCATCAGCAACCTTATTTTTAGTACCCGGTTTGTATTCCACTTTGTATGTATATTAAAATAATCTCGCTCCCCAACGCGCAATTCGCATTGGCCGAGTACCGCTTGTAGAAAGTAAAGTAACTTAGGCTTGGTCCTCTCCTTAGGAGGAATCTACGGCCCCATAGGTAAGTATGCCATTTTTCAACTGCCCAAACACAAGCTAGGGCTTCTTTTTACCCTACAGAGTATTTTTGTTCTTGTACTGACAACTTCCGGGATGCAAAGCAGACAGTAACTTCTTTACCATCATATATCTGGGTCATAACAGCACCCAGTCCATACCCTGAGGCATCTCTAGTAATGATGGTGTCTTTATCTGGGTCGAATAAAGTAAGAGCTGGACTTTGCAGAATTTCCTGTTTGATTTGCATGAAAGCTGAACTGGCCTTAGGAGGCCATAAGAATGTATCAAATACTGCAGCAGCGCGTATAGGCTCTACTTTGTCCGCATATTTGTTTTTTAATTTGGATAATAACCTGCAAGGCCAGGAAAAGATCGTACTTGATCTCTATTTTGTGGAACCGGTGCAGCATCTTGTACGGCTCGCACAAGATCTGGGTTTGGTTTTAGCCCATTCGCATCAACTGTGTGTCCTAGAATTTGGATGGTGAAGGTGCACATCTCATTCAAGCTCATTCCTAGTTTGTAAATTTTGATCATGTTCAGCCTTGGTTGTACCGTACACAATAATGTCATCAATGAAACATAACACACCAGGAATACCCTTAAGTACAGAATTCATACATCGTTGGAACAAGATGGGGCTATTTTCCCCATAACGAAACTTTTTATATCTGTACAACAAAGTTCTTTATGCTTGTTTGAGTTTATGTAATTGAGTCTTTTAATTATAATGCTTGATGATAGATATTTATGTTTCCATTTAAATTTTCTGTTAGTTTTTCAAACATTTTTGTTTTCTTATCGCAGCGAGCAGACGTGAGAATTCCTCAACCAGCATGTGGCTCTACCAATTCTATGACAATAAAAAGATTCATGTTTACGGAAAGAGGCCAACAAGTTGTTTTTGCTACAATTCTTTTAGTATGGGAAGTAAAATGTAACAACGCAGGCACTTCTTGCTTAGGATTACGACCAATCGATAATCCAAGATTCGAGTCCAGATGTATACAAAATACAGGATGGATGCAGGTGAATGGTACCCTCAGAGGAGAGAGAGTGATGCGAAATCATCTCGTCGCATACAACAGCTCATGTTCATGCATGGTCTTCGTATAAATAACAATTGTATGAACTCTTTAAGGATGCCGCCGGGCTAATAGAATAAACCGAAAAGCAAGAAAGTGCCGCAAATACAAGTTGAAAAAATAACAGCGAAAAGAGTGTTTGGCTGCATGAACTATGTTTCTATTAGTCCCTATTGTTATTTTAAGATTCTGAGTCGGTATAAAAAGGCAAGAATTACTGGCCACAAAAATATTTGACAAATAAGTTTAATTGATTCATCTCCTTTGAGTAAGAACATTATATTGATAGAAAGGTCTAAAACTATCGGTAGTCTTCGATTGCAAAGTTGGAAGTCTTTAGAGTTTCATAATATAATGGACATTGTCTCTTTTACTCGCTATTGTTAAATCAAGATTAAACGCAAGATTTACTGACCACAATAAGTAAGATGTCACAATTAAATGCAATATAAAAGATTTTCACATCAGGAAGTTAGAGAGACATTTACGACTATTTTCTGTTTTGTCTTAATTTTTAAAATTGCAAAACTTTAAATTTCATACATTAAACGTGAAAATAAGTATCTCTGCAAGGGGATACTTATTGATCCTCATTATACCTCTAACGCTCATATGGTTATTACCATCTAAAACCTTTATATTTGTTAACTTTTAGTTTTAGAGAAGCTTTAAATTTCGGGATAAATCAAATCTTTAAATTCAAATATTTTGATATTATGGAATCTGCCATTAAACAACGAAATTGTTCTAGACTTTCGGCTAAAAGTAGCAAATGCTTAATTATGTTTGCAATGATATCGCTTATATCGTTATTGAACTTGAACAGTTGAAATATAAGGAAAATCTGACAATACATAATCTGTTGGTTTCCAAAAACAGATTATGAAATGTGCAAGCAATTGTAAGCAAATTCTGTCTTTCAATGTTCAATTGTCTTCAATATGTAATTTTTATCTAACAGAGTTGTATGTATTAAAATTATAACAGATTTATGACCTCCTGTTGCACCGGATAGTCTTTTTGTAGGATTTTCAAAAAGTGTGTTAACCAAAGTTCTTTATCCATCATTAATATAAATGAACATAATATAGTTAATACTTTTAGACCTGCAAAGCACATGTACGTTACCTTTGACTTGTTTTCAGTGTGGACCCAAGGTATTTGCCAGGATGGGAATAATATCGAAATGTACAGCTGTACTTGGGAATCCATTGAACATTGGCGATTAAAGCCTTGTTTTTTTAAACGTTGACACAATTATCAACGATGAAACGAAGACAAAAGGTTGATTAATCTCCCTATAGTGAATGCTAAATAATTCAATCTTTAAACATATATCATTATCTTTATTTTTTGATAGTAGTGTATTTAAGAAATAGGCTAACTCAAGATTTCAAGGATTAATCAAATTATCAACAATCATGTTTTAAGTGGAGATATTGGACTTATAAGGTTATGCCAATACGTTCAAATTGCATTATCTTCACAGGATTCACAAGTTGTATATTTACGAACGCTAAATAAAGTATTACATTATATACAACGAGATAAAACGATTGCCTACAAGGTAGCAAACCAATTGCATCTATCAAATTGGATTAATCAAATTGTCTCTGAGGTACATTTACCCATACAGGTTTTGCTATTGCATTACAAACATATGTTGGCGGAATTTTAAACTGCACTTGTAGAATATATGTATACTACGGTAGAAATGCAATGCAGCGGTTTACCATATCTATTCATTAATCATAAAAGTGACTTTACTTAGGAAGTGTTAAGTCTGAGTCTCTGAAGGACATTTACTTATACATGTTTTGTTACTGCATTACAAACATATGGTGGCGGAATTTTAAATTGCACTTGTAGAATATATGTATACCACAGTGGAGATGCAATGTAGCGGTTGACCATGTTTATTCATTAATCATAATAGTGACTCCAACTATGAAGTATTAAGTCTCATACAATAATAATCACAACTTCTGAAAATCAACAATACGGATTGATAACATCTGGTACTAAGTTCGCTGTAGATAAACACTGTAGATAAGTACACTCACCCATAGAAATAGGAAAATTTTGATCGCCCATATTCGAGAAATAGTGTCTGGTCTAATCATCTATATCTTCTTAGTTCAATTGCAAGTGCTGTCAGACGATTATGATCAGAAATTAGGAATGGGTGATGAAGTGTTCAAAAAGTTGACCTAGCTATATTGAAGAAAACTTACGTAACAAATCTGATATTCATTCCAAAAATTCTAATAATTATATTAAGTGCTTATCTTCGAGATATGTTTTGATACTTATAGTTACGACGGTATAAATAATATCTATTTCAGTTATTCTATAATTCAAACATTTCTTTAACTGTTTGAGAAATGCTGCTTCATTGAATATCTTTTTCTCAGAATATACTCTTTTTCTTCACAGTCGAGATAGGATTGTTTGTTACTTGGAGTGTGCTATTAAAATATATTTTGAAAAGAATATGAATATCGGACTTTCTTTATTTTTTAGTAAATAAATCAAAGAAGATTTCAGTTGGTCCAGACCACGGTCGCCTGTTCCACGGGACAACAAGGGCGATCTTCCCTGTGCTCTGTGCAAAGGAGTAATGCGACAAGAAGTACTCTCCATTCCTCGAGGGCATCAATGCCTCGTTAAATATGTTATGATATAATAAATGAATATATAATAATATAAGCATGGGTTTTATGAAACTGGCCATAAAAATGCCGAGTGTGATACTCTTTAACGGTTTTCGACTGTGAGAAATCATATATTAATTTGTCATAAACGAATCATCGCTCTTCGGTTGTAGCTCTGTGTTTTACACGTTAATGCGTATCCGATGGTTCTTAACCATGTTGTATCTCCAATATACCATAGTATTTTTCTCGAGTTTCTAACCCTTGCCGCCTTTTTGTTAAGTAGGTAACTGTTGCTCTCACCCTTCAAAAAACGTTGAAATGATTATAGAGCCAAAGCAATGTAAAAACAAATCTGTTTTCCGGGCGAACATGTTTGCCATGCAAATCAATCAAAAATTCTAGAAACTTGCGTTTCTTTCTTCACTTCATAGCAAGCAGACAAACAGCACCAAATCTAAATTTTGTTCCAGAACCAGACATTGGATAGCTCCATTGAAATAACTAATAATGGAGCTGTATTATAAATAATTTGTTCTTACCATACTTCATTCGTTAAGCTAAGTCGTTAATCCCTGACATTCTTAATTGTGGAGTGTGAACAACTCACCAACAACAGCCTTTCGGGAACCATTATGAAATCTTTAGAATTAAATGTATGTTTACTGTTCATACAAGAGTAAAAAGTTGGAGTTAAATAGTAAAATAATGATCAAGTATAGTGTATCATAAACTGAAATTGTAACGAAATATTAAAGTATAAAACTGCATATGATAAGTCTGTACAGAGCCGGGTGACTGGGATTGAAGCGGAAATGATATTCATATTCTTCTTGTTAACAATTAGTAAGACAGAGTTAGTGAAGCCCACACTGCACTATAAAACAATTAGAACAAAAGTATTGGTGAAGGCTTGATCTTTAGCATTTTCCTTGATTGTGTGATAAATACAATTACCGCAGACATTCACGAACTTAAGAGTATCACATTATCATAATGCATTACCCATTACTGAGACACAATTTCGCATAGACTATCACAAGGTTAATACTGTTTGACTACGTCATGGTGCGATATGTCAAGTTCAGTATACATACGTACATATTAGTGATCTAGAACAGAGGATTGTACCCACGAGAGGAAGTTGCTGCTTTTATCTTCGGGAGGCGGGATGTAGGAAGAAAATTATGATGATCAGATCTCAATTTAGATCTCAAGTTAGCAATGTAATTTCTGCCGTAATATCATTCTACGGTTACCATGTAGTTAGATACTTTTAAAGTTTTTCTGATATTTTGTCAATATATTGACTCATAAAAGTTCCCAGGGTAATATTCCGTTATTTTTGTCGTTAATACATTATTGAGTACTATTAAAGAAATAAATAGGCAAAACACATGTTGATACCGTATTCCGTTTACGAGTTATAATATAATATATAATATATGGAGTTTATATGGCGCATTTTCTAGTTAAAGTACTATTCAAATGCGCCTAAAAAACAAGGCAATGAAAATATTTATAAAAAAACGAACAAGGAAACAACAATGTTAATAAAAATCACTGGGTGCATCAAAAGCTTCTTCAAAAAGGTGGGTCTTCATTTGTTTTTGCAAATGTAATAGATGAAGGGAGGGCTTTACAGAGCTGAGGGCCAAAAACATTCAGAGAGCGATCACCAAATGTTGTTTTGGTTTTGGGGACTTTCATAGAGATTTAACTTTGAGAACGCAAGAAGTAGTTGGTATTAATCAAATGAAACATTTCAGTTAAATAAATAGGAGTCAAATTATTAAGTGACTTATAAACGAGCCCAAAGACTTTGAACTTATTTCTGTAACGGACTGGTAACCAGTGCGATTCCTTCAGCAGGCCAAGGGATGGAGTGGAGCGATGCGATTTGGTTACGATTCTTGCAGCAAATTTTTAGACGCGTTGGAGTTTAAGTGTTTAATTAAATTGTAAGCAGGGATTTCAGTGAGGAGGACATTGCAATAATCAAGGCAGCTGTGAACAAGTGAGTTAACCAGGGCAGAAATGGCAGTTTGATTCAGGAATTTTGCACATTTTTAATGTTACATAGGTGATGAAAATCAACCTTACATTTGTTGTTAGTAAAATCAGACATAGATAAATTCTTATCTAGCCATGCACCAAGTTACTTAACAGTAGAAGATACGTGAACAACTGAATTGCCTACTGATTTGGTTAGCATTCAATTTTGCCAATTGTGTATTAGTCCCAAATAAAATCACTTCTGTTTTTGTATCGTTTATTTTGAGTTTGTTATACAACACCCAATCTTTAACCACTTTCAGACAATTTTTATGGGGTTCAATAGATTTGTAGGCAAGTGAAGGCTGCCTTACATCTAGAGTTATGCATAAACAATGATCATCAGCATACCCATGTGTATTAGGTAAGAATGACTTCATTATTTCAAATAACAAACTGGCATATCAAGTAAAAAGATAGGGTCCACAGCATGAGCCTTGTGGAACCCCAATCTTTAACTAAAATGGTTTAGAATTGACATTATGTATGAAAACAGTTTGTGTTTTCTGTGTTAAATAGGATTGAAACCTGTTATAAACAGCAGCCTCGACACCAAACGCTCACTCAGAGCTTTAAGCAGCCTGGTGTGGTCAATGGTGTCGAAGGCGGCGCTAAGGTCCAAAAGAAATAATATGACATATTTTCTGTTGTCTAAATGGCATAAGATATCTGACTGTACTTTTGCTAGGGCGGTTTCAGTGCTGTTAAAAGTTCGGAAGCCTGACTGAAGGCTAGGTAATAGGTCGTGTTTTTCGCTATGGACAATCATTTGATCAATGACTGCTCGTTCTGTTAATTTAGAAACAAAACTTAGATTGCTCACAGGTCGAAAATTATAATAGATTAACTCTAAACCCTGTTTCTTAAGCAGAGGCTTGACTACGGCCTCTTTCCATTTAGACGGAAATTTGTCACTTTCGAGCGAGAGATTGATTAGACTTGTGAAAATTGGTAAGAAAATACTTATCTTATTTTTCAAAAGCTAGGTTGGAAGAAGGTCTAAAATAAACTGTGTTGATTTCGTTTAAACATCAACTTTATCACTTCTTCTGAGAGTATTTTAAATGTGGACTATCGTGGAACATCCCTCGGGAATTCACTGATTGTAATGGTGACCTCGCTGTCCAGTTCCTTCCTGATATTTTCCACTTTATTGCAAAAGAAGTGACCAAACTTCATTGCTAGTTGAGCAGCGTCATAATGTGGAGAAAGGAGAAGTTTCAGGTTTACGATCAAGGAGGGTATCTATTATTTGATACAATTTCTTCAGATCGCCCATTAGGTTCTTCCACAAAATTTAAAGAAACAAACGTCTGGCTTTTTTAAAGTCAGTAATACGTATTTTTGGACGGACTATAAGAGTATTGGATTGTTCTGATGCATGACTCGCGTTATACAGGAGTCATAAAGGGTTGCAGCATCTTCAATACTGTCAATATTTGACAATGTCAAATACGTATTAGACATGTCCCTTTGAAAAGCATTGATGTCAATTGATTTCAGTTTTCTGTATAGGATACTTTTTTCTTCAAGAGCTGGTTTTGGAAAATTAATCTTTGTCAAAATGAATCAATGATCAGATAAAAAGAAGTCAGAAACAGGAATTAACAATGCAAGGTTATTATTGCAACGAGTAATAAAAAGGTCCAGTGTGTGATTGCTGATGTGAGTGGGAGTAACAACGCTGAGTAAGACCCATACTCTCCAATAGTTTAAGAAACTTAATGCGATCATTATTAGCAACATCATCCATATGGATATTGAAATCCCCTGTAATAAAAACAGGCTCATTGGTGTCAAGAAATTGTTCAAGTAGATCACTGAATTCTGTAAAGAATGTGTTGCACGAGACCTGGTGTTGTAATGAGTATGGCGGACGAAAAATCATTAGTAACCAAAAATGTTTAAATTGCCATTTAATATTCCATGAAGAGAAATCAAACGAGTCTTTTTCCGCAGAAGAAAGCAGTGTAACAGATATTGTGCTATGATCCTGCTTCCCCAACCTTTCTGTTGGAAACTCTGGGTACGTCTTTAATACAATAGCCTGTACATTTTATTTCAGCTCTAATGGTGTCGTCATTAGTTTTTAGCCACCTTTCAGTAACTGCACAAATGTCAATGTTATTATCTATAATCTTATCCAAGACAGCAGCACATTTGTTCCTGATAGAACGGGTATTAATGCGAGCAATGAATAATTCATTCAAGTTGCATGTAGTGACCTTGATAAGATTGTCATGATTAACAGTGTTATTTGTGATTTTGTGAAATTGTGTCCCCCTCTAGTTCCTCTGACTGGAACACAAATAGGAAGCTTTCTGATGTTAGAATAAAGTAGATCTGGAAGTCTATTGTGTTTAGTTAATCTCCTCTAATACAGAAGCTTCCCCTTAAGTAGTTTTGTATTTTAAAGATCTCACCAGTGTGTTGAAAAAGGGACCTTGATAGTGTGATATCATTAAGTGCACATCAAAGGTAAGACTTATGTATTTCTTTTGAATATCAATCGCTTCTTTCTAAATTATGGAAGCATTTTAGTTCAAATATTGAGATGAGGCATAACCAGTTCGGTTTGTACCGCTGATCGAGGGACTTAATAATTCCCCTGATCGGAAGACTTAAGCATGCGCACTGACCTTACAGTGATCTATGGAAGCCGCCATTTTTATTGTGAAGTTTCAGTCATAAACGCTTATCAGTCGTTTCATTGAGGTTTGTAACAAAGTTTGCTGTGTTCATATTCAATTTCGCGAAAGTAAAACAACTTCGTTACTATCACTGAGTTATTGCTAAATAATTTTCACAAATCCCCAAGTTATTTCTCATAATTTCAGAAAACCTTGTTAAAGCGCGACTGCCTAAGGGTAACACCTAATAAGAATTCATAACTTTTCTTCAAATTTCTTTAAAAACGCACGGTAAATTTTAAAAGCGCACGGTGAAAAGATAATTCGTATGCCATTATTTCAAATCGTGAAGAAAAATTTGACCCCTTCACAGTGGTTGAGTTCCCCGCGCTCGAAATGTGTCTGATTCTTATGTTATTTCTATACAAACTTTGAATTTGGATAGATGTATTATGGGATATTTCTATAAAGGATCCCACGATTTGGAGAACAAAACTGTTCTTCTGATCGGGGGTACGTACCGGACTGATAAAAGACACTTTTCAAGACCATGCTTTGCCCATCTGTATCTTGGATTTGCATTTATGACATCATACTTTACACTATAATGGCCAACGTAACAACATAGTTTGTTTTTTTCCTCACACATTTGGTTTAACATTTATCTATCATATCAATGAAACATTCACGGTAATATTCCTTTAATCATTGAGCCGTTTTCTTGTCTCATTCAACTGCAAAACAAGATTTGTTTTCGTAGAAGAATCATAGACTTACTACAATGGAATTTAATTTAAAACAAATTCCGTATTCACATTTAGAAACGAGTTACTCTCGTTTACCGGCAGTCATCAGGTTATGGCGCAATTGGAAGACTATTTAACGGTAATAACACATTGTTGTAATAGTCATTAAAAATACGACAACATTTGGCGACGGATTCCGTATAGGTTTTCACCGGAAAGAGCACCATTTCATATACCAAATATCATTTCTGAGTCATGCATACAAATGTATTTACCTAATGTAACGTAACGTTAGAGGATAATAAAGCCAATGTCTAATTTTTTTTTACAGTTTGTATAACTCATTTATTTTGTATAATCACGGTAAAATGTGATGTAAAACTGTTTCATGTAAAATGTGATATTAAACTGTTTCATGTGAAATGACAAGAAACTGATTCTTAACTTACTTTCTTCCTTTGTGTTTTAATCAAACTCTTGTCATGCCAATATTGTGCCCCGACATCTACGACATTGCTACTCGTAGCGCTCTCTCTCAATGTTGAATAATATACACGCTGTATCCGCTTGAATCATTCCCGAATAAACTTCGTAAGTACAGTGTATATATAATCGTATACTGTGTGTATGGCGTGTGGGGGAAGTGATGCGTACATTTTCGGTGGCCTTGAGTTGTTCGATTTTCTAACACGTGAAGAAACCGAGCTTTGCTGATGTAAGGGCTCAAATCTTTCATGTTATCTCTTGAAATACGGAGAAAAGGGTTATGATTAACGATTCTATTATA
>JAIGNY010003554.1:722500-732500 GCA_020152595.1 Chiridota heheva
CGTCAGACTGGTGACACTACGAACATTCATAATTCTGTCTCAAAATATGAGCCTACGCCACACTTGAGATGTAATTTTAATTATATAAAAGTATTCATTGAGAGGCACTCCATTAAGTCGGGTGCCCACTTTTGTTAAATGTAAATGGGTCAAGTCAAGAGAACCACACTCACCCCCACACAAAGTTTCAACCAACGAAACCAATCTGTCAATGGTCATGCCGCAAACTTTTGGTAAATTTTCAGGCCTATCGAACTTAATTTTTTCATTAATTTCAAATCAAAACGTGATCATCATTTTAAGAAAAGCACTAACGCTCTTTTTCAAACTCCGAGAACCCCACAAGCACGCTAAAGTCAATCACAAGCCTAAAACGTTCAATATTAGGCGTATAGCAAAATATTGTCACTCGTAAATCAAATTAACATATCATATAATATTTCGCTTTTAGGCATAATTATCATTTGTTATTCGTAACAAATGATATGTGAAGCAGTGGCGCTACAATAGAGTGGGAAGCGTAGGTAACCCAACGCCTTCCGAGCAAACAATTTGATTAGGGGGCCCGAGCAATGACACTGCGATATGTTTGTTATGGGGCCGCTATACCAAATTTCCCACGGGCCTGCAGTCTTCTAGTTGAGCCAATGATTTTTTCAGATAATAAGATTTCATGTTAAACTGACATAACGTCTAAAAGTTATTTAAGAAGATGTTTCAGGGAAAGGGTTTTTACATATAACACACATAAGTAGTAATATCTCTAGAATAAAGGAATCAGGTCGCTTTTTTGATGTAGAAAATATTCTTATTTAACAAGGAATACACTTGTAACCTTGCCCTACTTTTTGTAATGAATGAAGATGTACATGAGTAGTAACAGGACCCCATCCAGGGCAGAAGTTCTTGGTGGTCACTAGGGCGAGGGTGTTAGCATTCTAGGGCACGTGGGTCTGGTGTAATCTGGTCTGTGAGTCACTAGGGAGGGAAGCTAGCAGTATCGGTCACGTGGGTCCGGCTTTCCAGTGGTGACGGCGTTGTGGCGGGATGATTTGAAAAAGGCGTATGGATGGTTTTGGAGATGAAATCCTTATTTGACATACGATTTTTGAAAATGGGTATGAATTGAGAACGAATTTTTGAAAATAGATAGGAATTGAGAATGTAGTTTTATTTTTGACGTACAATTTGAGAATGAATTTTTGTTTTGAAATCTTATTGACTTTGTACAAGGGTCAAGATTTGAGCGACATTTTTTTTTTTTTTTTTTAAAAGGGGATAATTTGAGACCAACTTTTCAAAAACTTTTTAAAGTACATTATATGTATGTCGAAACTTTAAAAGAATTGAAACCTCCTATAAATGTCGACGACCTTCGTATTTCATGCCTCTAAAGTCATTCGAGAAGTGAGCATCTTCAAGTTTTTGCTGTAAACAAACGCTTCTAAAATGCAAAGACGTTTCCACAATTCACAGTATTCGATTGGTCAGACGTCAAGGAGATGCAATCTTTACGATGATTGTCACTTTTTACTTGAATGAAATCATACACTATTAACGCATAACCATCAGAATCTCTTCTCACAATCAGTTTATTTTCTTCATTTTTCTTGTTTTTTGTGTATTTTAGCACTTCATCATGCCGTCGACTGGAGTTTCATTCCACTGATATCATCGTTATGAAATAACACAAGGAGCGCACAAGTAAACCCTTTTGGCGATTATCAATGAAACATACAATTCGGAGAACACTTGCAAATTAATTTCTTTCACAAGGGATTGCATCATAAAAGCTACTCAGGGAATGCTTATCTTTGTTTCAACTTTCCATGTACTCATACAATACATAAACATAACGAAAATCATAAATGAATACTACAGATGCCAATAAACTGATAAAACACTATTAAAATACTCAATATGGGTTTTTGCAATAATCTTATGCTCACTTTTGCATTTTCTTACAACGATTATCTAACAATAGTGGCGTCACTTTGCTCCATGCTAAACTAATAGGAAACAATTACTGGTTTTTTTTTTTCATTCGCCCAAATTACGCGTTCAATATTCCTTTTTGCTTAGTTTCGGTAGGACTTAACAATCCAAGATATTGAATACAACACGATGGAGAAGAGACTAAATACACACCACTATTTTTTTAAAGGATTAGTTTAGTGGTCAAGCCATGTTTATCTTATTTGAAAGAAGATTTTCAAAAGAAACAAAATAGTGAAGAAAGCATTCAAAAATTGTTTTTCGTTAAGGAGATATTTAGGTTTAAAGTTTGATATCATTTGTGTAAAAACGACTGAAATCAGACTACTTGTGATGTCATTGCCTCAGACTCCTCAAAATCTGTACAAATTTTGTATATGTGCCAGAATTAGTTCTCCCCGTTAAAACTTACATCAGTTACATCAGTCATAATGTTTAATTAGAATGTTTTCCTCAATTGTGCATGATGCACATGAATTCCTATTGGCTGTAAAGTAAAAATCAACTTTCCTTTAAGAAATCAGAGCAAGTTGAAGCAATTGTATTATTATGTATACAACAATATCATAAAACTACACCGTCTTTCATATACCATTATAACCTCAATACGTGTGCTTGAGTATTCTGATCGGGGGACTTATTGTGTCCTCGATTGGGAAACTTATTGTGTTCCCGATCGGCGGTACGAACCGAACTGGTTATGAGTGTTTTAATTTTGTAAAAATTTAAAGTCAATCAGCTAAGAGCGGGCAGTGCATGCTGTGTTGTTCTAAACTTTGTGTCTGCCTTTGTAGATGTAGCAAAAGGAGGAGCAGTCAATAATGCTATAATCATGTTTAATTGACAGTTGATTAAAAGTTGCCAGTGGCGATGAGTAACATAAGCGAGACATTGTGAATTACCGGTCAGATACTTTGATACTAAATTCGATACATAATTACTCGATTTCGGGGAGTTTTGACTATCAGATGCAAGTACTTAGATGTGGTAAATGAAGAATAGATTGAACAACAAACTGTTTCAAACGAATATACAATAACTGCGTGACGGCTATATACAATAATACCGAATACTCAATGATGATGAATAAACATTGCAACGTCCTTTCCAATGTTCATAGAAGTATTACGGTGCATGATTGAGCTTTCTAGTATCACAAATTATTTCTTAGATTTCACAAACTTACCGTGAATCGGACGGTAAATATTTCTTCGCACTTGACTAAATTGGTCAAGAACATTTATTGAAGCATTTTAATATGCGGTATTGTTAAAGTCTAGATTCTGTATCAAGATTTTCCCATAATCTGTGGACAATGGTTGCATTAAAACGTTAAATGACGTTGTTGTTGTTGTTATTGTTGATGTTTTTTTTTTTTTTTTTTTTTTTTTTTTTTTGGGGGGGGGAGTTTATTCCTCCAAATTACCAAGAGAAAGAAGCTTCAGTCCCCCACTTCTATCAGAAGATTACAGTAATTTGAAATTTCAACTTAAAACGGAAAAAATTTAATAAAACAATACGTTTTTTGGTCATTTGCTATACCTTAGATTAAGAAACTCCAGAACTGCAAGAAACATTTTTTTTAAGTTTGTAAATTTACTTTGAGACAAGTCACCTAGGCAAAGATAATGAGCAAGGGTCATTAAGAGGGATATTATTTGATGATGTCCGCACAACAGAGTATATTGTACACTGTAGTGTGAACAAAGTGGCACCTCATGATTCAGGTTATCATTTGTTATCATTTCCCTGGTATGAATAATCAGCTGTAGGCAATTATTTACACATCACCACATATGTTTCAGATTTTACTGCAGATTTTCATGAAAATGATGAAAATAAGAATTGCTTTATTTCAGGTATGCAAATAGTAACTGAAAAACTGAATATTTTTTGTGTGGAGATTTTCATGCTTTTCAAGACTGCCAAATTTCAGAAGTCTTTGGTCAAAAAACCCTGACACAGAACAATACAAAGGGGAGACGAAACCTAACAAAAAAATCCCATTTTATAACCTCAACTTCGTTGAACTAAAAACCTGAATCATATCGCCACGTGCGCGTCTCAACTCAAGCGTGGTCAAACCAAAAATTCGCTACCTAGATTCTTATGAGAAATTCCTTACTTTAGGAATAAGTCTAGTGGCTTTTCGATGAACCTGTTCCAAAGTAAACTTATCTTTCTCATAAAAAGGACTCCAAGCATGAATAGCATACTCAAGGTGGGGACGGGCCTGAATAACTACTTATACAAATTAAGAACAACCTCTCTGCCCAGAAAACAAAGATTTCTTATATTCAAACCAAACATTCTTTTTGCCCTTGTAGCTGCTAAAGCACACAGCTTAGAAGGTGTGTTACTGTTAGATGCCTTTTTTGATCAACACAGCCAAGATTTGAACCACTCATTCAGTATTCAAAAGCAAAATTGTTCTGACCAAAATGAATAAGATTGCAGTCATGATAGTCAGTCCTTATGTTTATACTTGAAATAATAAAATCATTTTGTTGAAAAACATTTCAATTTTTAAAATGGCCGTTTCGCGTCTAAAGCCTAGTTCTATTCTCTATTATATCTAATATTTTGAAAACGGCGTGGTGAACATATCAAATGGGAGTGGAAAAGCTGTAGCCATGACAGTAATGAAGTTATTTTCATAAGTTTTAAGTTTTCCTTAGAAACAATGTTTTTTCCAGGGGTATTTCAAATTTGAAATATGTAACATTGCATAAGGCTTTAGCGTTAGAATAGCAAAAGATCATGAGAAATATCACAAAATGGCGGCTTCCATGTATCAAAATGTTCCCATTAATAGGCATGCTCCTGGATAGTCATAGAATTAAGCACATCAGAGATTTTTGTGAGGGATATCCATCGACCAGTAACACTTTAAATATTTAAAAGACCATCTGTTCCTTCTGATTAAGAGTGATTAAAAGTGTTGGAAATGACAAAATTACATAAATATTTCCATGTCTTAAATTCTAACCTAGGCCCATTATAACTTCCATCAATGTTCATGCATGATGCCCATGTCCTGTTAGCGGTGTTAAAAAGTAATGTCACAAAATTAGAGTTTTTAAACTTAGTTAATGTAATTTAGAGTATGAATCATATAAAGAGTCAATAGATTTATGTATCCAATGGCATGTTGACCTTTACGCCGATCACACAAAATGGGTCGCGAGAATTTGCGCTTAATTTGAGTAAGGATTGATATGCATGGGTTGACACGATAGTTAGTAACTCATTTGTGAGTCTATTTAGTGTTGAAAACATCGGTCATTCAGACATTGTCGGACATTTCAAAGTCAAATACTGTTTTCGGAAGAATTATTCAAAGCATGATCAAACAATTGCATGCTTTGAATATAAAATTAATCAGAAGACAATTAAGTGGAATGATAGATAGTTCAAATACTGTGCAAGGTTTGTCATGCATAACGTCAAAAACTTAATGCGAAAAAAAATTCCGCGTTAAGTTAGTAAACAATGGAATTCGTTTTTAGGCGTAATGACAGTTTTTAACAAGTAAATGTAAATGTCATTTTAAATTTCGTAATACCGTATTTTTAGACCTCAACGGTTACCTGGTAAACTTGTCTTAAGAGCCATGACATTAAAATTATCATGTTAGAAAAACAGCCAACCGGTGACGGTTGTGGACATATAACTTGTTTTTACGGTCTTCTAAAACTACCTCTGATTGATGTCTTTTTAGGAAAACATCATTTCGTTCTCATTTTCCTGCGTTTCAAATCAATTAACTGTAAAGTTTTCCTATTTTTGTTTTACGGGCAACACTTAAGACGTTTTTTGCCCTCAAGAAACGAATTACTTTATTCTTATTTTGGAATTGTAAGTTATGCAAATAAAATATCAACGTGATCAAAACTTATAAACGGACATTTCAATGTTTTACGAAATGGTTCTTTCATTGGCGAGGCCGACGAAGACAAAGTAATGACGCAATCACAACCGGTTTAATGTATGAGATTGTTTTATTGATCACCATTAATTTCTGTGAAAGATGAATAAAAACCATTTTGATTGGACATTCATGAACATATAAAGATCACTCAACTCAGTCTATTTCACAAACTCTTAAAATACCGACTCCTGTAAGCACATCGAAAAAATGGTGTGAGCCTGCAGCATCTGTATTAAAATGACAATGTTGTTTTAAACTAGAATTTCCGGCATTTCATCTGGAACCATTCATACTTAACATGACGCTTTTGAATAATATTATATCTGAACCCATGTTACAATACATTTAACCTAAAGGTAATCTAAACATAGGAAAATTAACTACTTAAAGGCCATCTATCGTGATTGAAATGTGGCGGCGTACAATTTATTCCAAAACGATACTGATTAGCCTATCAATGTAACAATGTAAGTGCACACTGTATTATTGTGTTTCGACCAATCAAAACACAGAATTTGAATTTCATTTACCTCGTACGTAAGAGACGACAACTGACCTTTAAATAAAACTTGTAAATCTCCACCAACAAGCGAAATAAATGCCTCCGGCTTGAAAGGACAAGCTCCCGGCTTAAATCCAGGTTGGACCGCAAGCAGTGTACCCATTGGAATATGCAACGGCCATGGACATTTTGGAACAAAGGTCAAAACCGACAGCATCGGAACGTGACCCATACCCAAATCAAGAAACCACCACATAACGAACATGTAAAATGATATGACGTAATTACAGCACTTAGACAAGCATCTGGTTAGCATCAGTAGCAGAACAATGCATTCAAAGGTTAGCGGTAGATGGTGGATCCCAAAACATCAGTGTACAGCATAAACAATTATGAAATCTAAAACAGGTAATTTTCTGGATCTTTCTTTCGTAAAACTACACCAGTTCGACTTAGCAAGTTGCCATTTTAGATCTACGACGAATATAAAACGGTTACGTCAAATGCCCTCTATTCACACGAAGAAAGTAAGTTTGACCTAAAACATTCATCATTTTATGACATCAAATATCAAGAACTTTTATGGTTTATTTAGCGTTTAATTATTTCGCTCATTCGACAATTCAAGCATAAAGTGAAATATCAGCAAGTCGTAAAATTTTCACTGACGAAAAAAAAAACGAATTTCAGGCCTCAGTCGAAAATCATACGCATAAGAATATCAAGTGGTAAATCAGATTTCGCCTCGAAAGAATGGTAATGCATTTTGAGGCAAAGATAACATCACTTTGGGAGTCTATATACGTTTTCATTGACCGCTATTGTTGTAAAAGTCTTTGCAAAAACAATATCTTTTGAATCAATGATCTTAATTCGTGACCACTCCGAGTATGAATGATTGTGCAAATTAACTCCGCTACAAAACATATGCATAACAACAATGGATGATGGTATCTCTTGTTGTAAAAACTGTGTATTATAGTAAATCAATTCCTTAGAAATTTGGTTATTTTATGTCGGAAGCTGGATCGATAGAAAGGTCAGTAAAATATTACTAACTTTTTTTACCTAAAGTAGTAGTGAAAGAACTGGATATGACGAAAATGGAATAAGATGGAATTACACAACAAACTTTACGATTTATATTTTGCCGCCGATATTATCAAGCACAAAGAAGCAAATGAAAGGAAAATCAAACATGCTGACAGAGAAAGTTGGAAGATTAGGTCTGAAAGTTCAGATGATGAAGACAAAGATTGTGCGAGTAAACTCACTGAATGATGCAAAAGCTATGTTTCGAGAATGAATACATGTGGACAAATTCATATACCTTGAGCAGTGGTAAAACAAGAAGAAGGGCGAATAGGTGACATAGGTGACAAAGGTTGAAAAGAGACTTTCAAAAGCCAGAGGAGCATTCATCAAGCTGACAAGAATATGTAATTATAAAAATATCAACAGAAAAATAGAGTGTCGTGAAGTCAGTTTTAATGCGCATGTCGCTAAAACAAACGAAAACACAATTTCACATAAAACTGAGTTGTTTAAGTTTGGGGCTTATGTCCCGGCTTATGTTCCAGCATATGCTTAAAAAAGCAATCACTTTTCTCCCGGAAGAACGGTGATTGATATTTCCGGCATAGAAATGAAATTAACAGTATTTTATTTGTTAAATACTATTATCTCAAACCTTAATTCTAAGGTTTACTCAGATTCTTAAAATAAAGGATTTGAATGCAATGGCGGCCTTTGTATTTAATGCATTCCGCGTGCCTTATATTTTGCTGTTTAGACGAACTTCAAATGAATGCAGAACATGAAAGATTCGTGCCCTTACATTGGCGACGTTCTGATTTTCCACATGTTGGAAAATCGAATATCTTCAAGGTCACCAAATCATCACACATTACTGCCCCAAACTCCGTACATAAAGTGTATAATTATGCATGCTGTAACGTTGTACAGTCCGAGAGCGGCCCAGAAAATAAGGTACTTTAAAATACCCAAAATAAGGTATTTTTTACAGGCACGTAACGTTGTTCGTACATGCACTAAAGCTTATGGGTGTTTACATTTTCTGTTGGCTACTGTGAAATTTTGGCTACTAGTATGATATGAAGATTTAAAACCTTTTGACCGCTGCCTTTTGAAATTCTCCGTACCGGATTGTTTTAATTTCCATTGGCTATTGTAAAATTTTGGCAACTTTAGGATATGAATAATCAAAACTTTTGACTGCTGCCTTTTGAAATTCACTGTCGCATTTTGTTTATAAGAGATAATAAAAAGACGTAAAAACGCGACGATTCTAAGAAAAAGGCGACGGCGAATTTCAAAAGGCATCAGCCAAAAGTTTTGAATATCCATGTCCTACCAGTAATAACAATTTCACAGTAGCCAATGGAAATGTGAAACAATCACGAGCGGAATATGTAAACACCCATAAGCTTTAGTGCATGTACGAACGACGTCACTTGACGTGCCTGTAAAAAGGACCCTATTTTAGTGGTATTCTAAAGTACCCTATTTTCTGGGCCGCTTCCAGACTGTTGTAGTACACCCTTCATGTAGGCTTATTTTTCGGAGGTCATATGGTTTATTCATGGAAGATTTTATTTGACCCACCTTGCCTCAAGTTGTCATTTAAATTAAGCAGTATCGAGTGCCATCCTACGTTGAAAGCAATAAAATTACGGTAAAATATATCATCTCACGTTTTTGAATTTTACATTTTACATTATTAAAGGAAAGATATGCACTTCTTAAAGCTGTTTTGATAAAAAAAATGAAAACCAGACATGGTGGGTTTTTGACAAGAAACAAAACAGTGACAGCTGGAAGATGACCTCAGATATGCGTCTTAACTCACAAACTAAAAAGAAGCAAAAAAAAGATGATAATGATTACCATTATGCAACCAAATGGAATCCATAGGCTAGTACATACAACATGCAACAACAAAAACAACCGTTGGTAAATATGCATTTTTACTAGCTCTTCGGAAGAAAAAAAAACCTAAGAAATGAAAAGAAAATACCAAATTTCTTCAAAAATCCTCGTATACTTTTCTTTGTGTCATGCCAAACTGAATCTAAATATCCCAATCGACAAAAATTCCTATATAATCTCAGCAAATCATCACTTATTTGAAATATCAGCTGTGTAAACTGGTTAACATGTTTAATATGAAAGAAATGAGTCGTTGCAAAATCTATTGTTTTCCCGCAATAATTAAGCGTAATTGATTCATTTTCAGTGTCCTTTTGGTTATTACTTACCTTCGGTAATTATTCTTTCTTTTGTACGAATGATAGTCGGGCACTTGTACACCTGATGGTTTAAAATACTAAATAATATCAAGTAATCTATTTTTTCAAACATGTATTCGCCCACAGCTAAGTTCCAGGCTATAATTAGAGTATAAATGCGAGGGTTGCTGGTCTCAAATGGCATTCGAGACCAAGGATAAGGGTTTAGATGAATCGGGGCGATATCCGTGGAAAGTTGTTGACTATTGTTGACTATTTTGGGGTTGTTAAGGAGGTAATTTTACCATTTCTAAAAGTTTCAAA
>JAIGNY010003554.1:737500-767500 GCA_020152595.1 Chiridota heheva
CACACTTCACTGCTTGCAATATGTATATGTGCACTTGCAAGGTCACTTTTTCAACACACTGGTGAAATCTTGAAATGCAATAACTTCTATATGAAATAAGATATCAACATGGTTTTCCAACAAATTGTTTCTTGAGTAGTCCTCTATATCACATACATCCAAATATTCCAGTGATATTAAACTCCATTACATTAATACCCTGCTTTGACTCTTAAGTTTTTGGTTAATCCATTCTACCTCTTTATACGAATGTGAAACACAACATTAAAGTTCATTTATGCAAAGTGAACATAGCATAGTTTATTTTAAATTTAAAAAGCATAATTTGTGAGAGACAAGCAGATCCGATAATTTATTTCCTACAACTGGCATGACTGGTGTTTAGTTGATAGTTTGTCAGGAAAATGTAATCCCTTTCATATAATTTGTCCTGTATATAATGCGCCTATAGTGTGCCGTTAGTCCTGAAATCTATGGAACGCCAAAAGGACCACACGTGATGTAGATGTCAACTTATTTTATGATGGTATCAACTTATATGGTGAAAGTATCAACATATTTTAATAAGGTGTCAACACATTTCATGAAGGTATCAACTTATATCAACTTATTTGTCAATTTATTTGATGATGGTATTAACTGATTTGATTGTTATGTCATTATTGTCATATTACTTCAAATAGACGTATTCTTCCACACCATCATCAAATGTAGTCCGTTTGACGGCCTCAGACAACAATATGTGAAGCTCCAGATATCCATGAGTCGATTATGTTAATTTCAGACTAACAACCAATCAGACACTTCATTTTAATACTGATTGGCTACTTCGGACTGTCAGAACTATTGAATATGTAAAATATTATGAGGACAACATGCAATTGGTTTATATGATATGACTCATGAATATACGAAACCATCATATATAGTGAGTTCGGCGAGAAGACCACATTTCATTGTGGCGTGAAAGCACTCTACTAATGCCATAAGTTGACACCTTCATCAAATAAGTTGAAACTTTCACCATTTAAGTTGATACCTTCATAAAATGTGTTGACACCTTTACAAAATGAGTTGACACCTTCATCAAATAAATCAATACCTTCACCATAAAAGTTTATACCATCATGAAATAAGTTGACACTTCCATGACACGTGGTCCTTTTGGCGATCCGTAGAAATCAGCATATTGTATTTAACGTAATAGGCTCTCAGAAAATTGCACCACTTTTTATAGGCCCGATGTTTCTTCCTGATAAGCTTCCATGCTCCAGCCGCGTACTGGCGTATAGTGTGCTATTCGAACTACATTGTGTGAACTGACCTATACTAGCCCCAATATAACCATCACAAAAACAACGTTAACGTTAGACGCAAAATAAGCATATAACGTAACAAAACTTATTTTAGGATCTTCAAATTAATCACATTAATCAGTGTTGGAAATGAAACTGGGTTTCCAGTTTGGTAATCGGCACATTTGGCCGTCTTTTAGTACACGTCAAGTGATTTTAGCCGGTTTGAATATCTTGCCAAACTAAACTTACTTCCTTGATTTCACTTTAAACTCATAAAGAAAAAAAAATACTCACATACATCTTTTTTCAGCATTTGTGATATCAGAGCGTTAAAACTCCTCATATACAATCAAATAATGTAAATTTTTGTTTCTATTTGACTTTGTGAAAACTTATGTATAAAGGAGTGAAAAACAAAAATATATCTGATTATTATCTTACAACAATCGCATTTTCTGATCGGATTATGGTTTTGGTGTCAACGTATGGAAAAAGCATCGTGTTATGGAACATGCTAAAATTGGAACAGAGAGATTATGGCTAATCAGATTTGGTCAGTTTGTATAGTAATTCTTACACTGATAAGCTCGCGAAACACGTCACTGTATGCACTCCTAAATTACAAGTAAAAAATGGTCATGCAGAAAATACCTATAAGGGTGCTTCAACTGATGTCATGAGGTCACAAGAGTTTCTTTACATCGCAATTTTATCGGGCGAAACCACTGTCGTCTTCTGTACACTTAATTAGACTTACATACGTTTGCATGTTGTTATATAAGAATATTTTTGTGAGATAATTATGTCGGAATCTTGCTATGCCGTTGGATGCACTAATAGATGTGTGCGGGGGAATAAAAGACATTTTCTTGATTTTCCTCTGATCATGAAGGATATTCACAGTGGGAATCTGCTGTACAAAACGACGGCTTTCAACCTAGGGTTCACACTAGGATTTGTAGCGAGCACTTTATATCAGGTATGTAGGCTTTGTCTGAGTATAACGAACAATCAGCTGGCGTTAACGTAAAAGTTACTCTTCGTATACCCGGTGAATATATAAAACTTAAGGAAAATATGAAGTGAAATCGGAAGCGAACAAAACCTGCAAGTAGTAAAAATCGCTGAACTGGTTCTGGCTGCTTGGCATGTAGTATCTTGTTGTACGTGTGATGTGACTGGGCCGTGTGAAGACGCACGAAACGCAACGAAGCTGCTGCCCTGAAAAATAGCTGCCATGAATTAGAGAAAGATGATAAAATCCCTCTATATACGATTATTTCTACACAAGAAATCGGTAAGAAGAAGTTATTTTACGAAAAGACGACACCGAGTAAGGGTTTGACCATGTAAACAATATGATCTATTTCAGATGAGGAATCTGAATGGAAACAAATATTGATTAGTTGGGGTCTGGCCTCACTTTTGAAGGTAAATGTCACATCACGTCTTTTTTAAGGATTTACACTCCAAATACGAAAATTCGGCCCAATGCCAATTTACGCCGAATAAATTAGGCCTAATGTTATAGTTTAAATATAATGCACAATTCAATATACACTATGTATTATATGGAAACTTGTATTAGGTTACTACTAATGTACGGTTAGTAGTTTACTCGGTATTGTCGCGCAAAAGTTAACTTGACGAGTTTGAGCGTACAAATTACTTTCTTCTTATGTTTCTATAGTGTGATTTTTGTATAGTCAATTTTGTGTGGGGTTTATCTTGCCTTTTCCACATGTCTGCATAAAAAAATAATACAAGTTTTGATTGCACGCTTTGAATGTAAAAGAGGTTTTACGTTTCTCCGTGATCATGGTTCCTGTACTTTTTGGGGTAAAATACTGAAGACGTTTACCAATTTATTAGGGATCTTTTACTTACATTTTAAGGGGAAAATACGTAAGATTTCAGTTAATACTTTTTACCTGGTTGTTATTTCTAACTATTGATGTACGTTTTACTTAAAAGCTGTCCTTATTTTGAAGTGTACAGCACAATTATGCACAGATTGTGTAATTGTTGTGGATGCATATGAAGTTATATTTTGTTTAGTTTAAGTATTATATATTGTAGTATAATATATTTCTCCTTTAATCTTTTTTTGTCAGAGAGACAAAGAGACTTCTGAGTGAGTGACAATTTTTGCAGAAAATAGCCCGATTAAACGGGCAAAATGAGGAAATAATTAAAATTTCAATGTTGTGGAGAATCCAAAAATATTGATTCAAATTCCATCTGAACAAAATAATTGTATTAGTAGTCAGATATGTTTATCTTGAAGCAAACTTCATAATATTAATTCCTTCACGAGATATGAAGAAATGACTTATTTACGTCTACACAATGAGGTCACATCTCCTTCTAAGCAAACCCTACATATTCTTGATTGCAACTTTCTTCGCTGAATTTATCCTTATTTCAATTTCTTTAAATAAAAATATGGTAAATCAATTTCCCATTTAGAATGAGTCATTATTCAGTTATTAATAGATTTCACTTAGAGAACAAAAATTGTTTTAAACATTGTATACTTTTTGTTATAGAATCCCTAAAATCAAATAATAAGTTCAATTCAATGATTAAACAGCACCTGAGGTATATGTATATGCTGATTGTAAACCATAAAATAACAATTTTCATTTAAAAAACCACAAAGACTTTTGAGGAATCTAGAGGCTATAGACCTTTTCAAATTTGAGGCGGCAATTGCCGGAAAATAATTTAAAAAGCCACTAGACCAATAACTGGGGCGTTTTTTAAGGGGTCTCCAAAAAATTAAATGCTTATCCAGCACGCATGAAGTTTATCGATTTTTGCAAATGCAAGCGCCCTTACTTTCCGGTCTAATGCTCCTTCTTTAAATAATATCACATGGCCGAGATTCGCGTGTCCATATTGGGTCAATCGTATGCTGGGGGAATCTTATTGACCAATCAAATACTGGGAGAAGTTTGGCCGTCTGCACAATTTTCGCACGGTATGAGACCAAGTGTATAAAAAATGTTTTCAAGCGCACGCGCAATAAATGCGTCATACATGATTGTAATACGCTCACGTATTGCTGCTTAAATTTTTGTTGCTCAAGCTTGCACCTGATTGGTTGGGATCAAGACAAAAATAAATTTCCCTGACAATTGATTGGTATATAAGTACTGAAAAAATCACGTTCGGCTAAACACGGTTTGAAAATGTCTATTGCTGTATATCTTACTTTTAGTGCAATTTAAGTTATTTTTTCACTTTGTATGAATCGCTCAAATCAAAAGAAGAATTAAAAAACTTTGATGTTAAATATATTGTAAGAGAAATGCACTACATTGAAAGTTGAATAAAAGATATACAATTAATGTATATCCTATGAACCGGATTTGGATCAACTCGAAGCAACTTACTATCAAAAACTAAATAGAATTAAACCGCTAACAGCATTTGTCTCTGGAAAGCTTTTTATCGTTAATAAAAAGTACAAATAGATTAACTTCACAATGGCTTCTAAATTTGTGAATAATCTTACAATTGTTCAGACATAAGTGTTAACAATCACAATATAATAATTTCAACTTTTGCAGTTTTGATACAATGATTTTAGTCGATTCTACTTTGACTTCAAACCTGAACATCTCCCCAAAGGAATGATATTAAGTACTCATCATATAATTGTATTCCGCGTCTTGGTACCGCTCATGTAAGATTGCATACTTGTTTCTCAATCAGTCTAACTATTCACATTCAATGTCAAAATCAACATCAACGTATTTGACGAGTCTTTAACTGTGTCTGTGGACTGCTGAATAATTCGGCTGATGAGCATTTTGGAATGCAGAATGTGAATTGGATATTGTGACGTTACCTGATTAAAATACACTGAGATCGTGGACCCCATTAAATTGAACTTATCCCCTTTTAGATATCTTTACCTTTTTCCAAGACGTGGGTATTGACGGGATGGAATTCTTACTACACAACGAAGGTGACATTGCTGCGCATGTTTCAAACGCATATTCTCATTCTTGGAACAAGAATAACCAGCATAAGAAGGTAAAAATCAAGAAAACAAAACCAAACAAACAAAAATGAAAAACGGTCTTTAAGCTTACACAGTTGATTTATATTGTTACTAGCCCCTAAATGTTTTCCCGACAGTTTTTAAAAAGGTTTGGGTTTTTCCGACTTCTGAATTCCTGATGGGCACAGTCATTTTTGAAAATTACCTTCAATATTCTACCAACTATTGTAAGCAGAAGCACGTCTTCTCCTTTATGCCATTTTACCAACTTTGCATTAAGAAATTCTACTTGATGAACCACGGGAAAGGAGGTACCATTTTAAAAACTACATGAAATCATTATAGTCATTCATAAAACTTGAAAACAAATCGAATTTCACCCACAAGTCCTATAGACGATTATCTGTGACAAAAAAAAACCATATCATAATTATACAACCCTATTTCGGTGGGTGTAAATATCCTAATTGCATGTCATGTATACAATAGTGTATGGTGAAATTCGCATTTAACGCCTTACCGCAGCACTACCGCAAAAAACACAACTAAACTCTACTGAATCTTTAAACTTATTTACATAACGTATTGAAAATGAGCCGATATGTGATGTTCCGCTTTTACATACACCAAAGTGAAGATACGAATTAAAAATTGGTGTTTCGAAGTTTTGGAGGATTAACAAAAGAACGATTACAAACGTCTGCCAACATTGGTTGCGATCCCGGTGGGACGGGGGACATGTTCCCAAATAATTGGGTTGCAAGACGAATATCATTATGTCCCCTCCCTAAGAAGCTTTACATGTAGCTTATATGGCTGGCTACACTACACCTCCCTCCAAAAAAATTATAATAATAATAATAATAACAACAACAACATAATCATTATCATTATTATTATTATTATTATTATTATTATTATTATTATTATTATCATTATCATTATTACTATCATTATCATTATTATTATTATTATTATTATTATTATTATTATTATTATTATTATTATTATTATTATTATTATTATTACTATCATTATTAGTTATTGTTATTAATAATAATAATAATAATAATAATAATAGTAATAATAATAATAATAATAATAATAATAATAATATTAATAAAAACAATTACTAATAATAATAAAATAATAGAAATAATAAAAATAATAATTACAGGGTTTGAACAGTGAAAGTAATACTAATTGGGGTCATTTGGTAACGAAAAAAAAAATTTAGTGCCCCGTGTCTAAAACTACTGATTTTTGAGGGTTCAGAATTCCTCTTTTCAGATTGATGCCAATGGCACATGAAATTAAATAGGAGAAAAATGGAAATTCAAGGCCCAATTCATTAAACATAATGACCTCTTTTTCTGGATTATGTAATTCAGATGATACCTGACCGCAAAAATAACTTTTCGATACATTTATGTCAAATTCTTGGATTTTGGGGTGCCCTAAATTTTGGGAAAATACACAAAATAATGTAGAGATCAAAAATATTTCCCTCACTTATCAGTCGGAAATCTGACCACGTTTGACCTGAAAACTTTAAACATTGCGGACGTCATACTATTTTGAATTTGGCTCGAAATTCAAATGCAATGTACGGCACAATATCGAGCAAAATTTCACCCTTTATAAGTCAAATTAACTTAAATGATTGAAACTTTATGGAGAAATATCATCAAAGCAAACACAGAACAGCCTAACTTTTATGTATACTGATATAAAACTAGAAAAAATAAGGTCAAGACCTACCACTAGTCCGATCGAACGTATCAGCCGATGGTCGAAAATTAGGCCTAAATTGACTTATTCAAAATCAACAAAAGGATTTCACAGCTGAAATTGTAGGAAATTTACTCCTTGACACAAAAAACTAATCGATACTAGACAGTTACCCTGTGAACGGTAGTTCACAAAACGTTTGCATGCAGATTTCGAACGTTAAACACCAAAGTGATGGTCGCCATTTTGAATACTGAATATTCAACATATATGACCAGGTATTTGAATATTAATCATCATTACACTGGTTCTATCAGTGCAGTTGCGGGAGTACACTGGTTCTATCAGTGCAATTGCGGGAGCAGCCTGGTTCCAACACTCAATTTGGGAGATTCAATTGTTTGAAAACGATTGATAAGGGCAAATTAAGTTCGGATAAAAACAGTACATCTCAAACTGTCAAATGACACTTTCCTGGTACATTTCAGAAGTATGGTGAACACTTTACAAATAAGCTAAGCTTTTAAAAATAATAAAAAAGACATAATAAGGTTGGGTAAATTTGGGTTGGAGGTTATATGGGGGTTCAGTTGGTGGGGTTAAGGAAAATTGGATGAGATGTTAAATAAAACAAGAGAAGAATGGGTTTAACAACATGACGAGAAGGGGGACAGTTCATAGTTTGCCCCTAATGTGTTATTTGCAACTGGGCTTGCAATAATTATGAAGTTATGGATTCGACCAGGGGCAGATTGGTCCACTGACCCTGGACCAGTGATCCAAGGCGCCGGTCCCAACACGCTGAGCGACTTTTCCTCCATAACTTGAGTTTGGCCGCTGGCCCATTGGACTGGCTAATGTAATTTTTTTCAGGAAATAAAACAAAATTATTTGTATGCTTCATGCAATTGCACGAATAAACATTATGACACTTATCATTTTTTGCGTGGTAAGGTCAGACGAAGGCACCGGTCATTTTACCTGGACCGGTATATTTTTATGTGTCAGTCCGCGCCTGGATTCGACCCTCATATATGGTACACAAATGCATTTTGGCAGTTTAGCAAAAATTGTTAGATCAAAAGTGGGTGTGGAAATTAAGGCCAACTGAGGCAGGGAGTAGATATTGCTTCTCATCTCCCATTCAATTCCTTCACTGTGTTTGGTATTTGTTCATAAAACACAAAATGTAACGTCAAAGTTATCCATGGTGTTGTCCTTCAGTACTTGGTCCGCGGGATACATTATCTTTTCCTCTTGCAAAATAGTAACGAATGGATAACATCAGGAGCAAATGACACAGCCAGCCTTAAAAAAATGAGTGTGGCGGTGATGGGGAAGGGGTGATGGGGAAGGGGTGATGGGGAAGGGTGATGGGGAAGGGGTGATGGGGAAGGGGTGATGGGGAAGGGGTGATGGGGAAGGGGTGATGGGGAAGGGGTGATGGGGAAGGGGTGATGGGGAAGGGGTGATGGGGAAGGGGTGATGGGGAAGGGGTGATGGGGAAGGGGTGATGGGGAAGGGGTGATGGGGAAGGGGTGATGGGGAAGGGGTGATGGGGAAGGGGTGATGGGGAAGGGGTGATGGGGAAGGGGTGATGGGGAAGGGGTGATGGGGAAGGGTGATGGGAAGGGGTGATGGGAAGGGGTGATGGGGAAGGGGTGATGGGGAAGGGTGATGGGAAGGGGTGATGGGGAAGGTGATGGGGAAGGGGTGATGGGGAAGGGGTGATGGGGAAGGGGTGATGGGGAAGGGGTGATGGGGAAGGGTGATGGGGAAGGGTGATGGGGAAGGGGTGATGGGGAAGGGGTGATGGGGAAGGTGATGGGGAAGGGGTGATGGGAAGGGGTGATGGGGAAGGGGTGATGGGGAAGGGTGATGGGAAGGTGATGGGGAAGGGGTGATGGGGAAGGGTGATGGGGAAGGGGGTGATGGGGAAGGGGTGATGGGAAGGGGTGATGGGGAAGGGTGATGGGGAAGGGGTGATGGGGAAGGGGTGATGGGGAAGGGGTGATGGGGAAGGGGTGATGGGGAAGGGGTGATGGGGAAGGGGTGATGGGAAGGGGTGATGGGGAAGGGGTGATGGGAAGGGGTGATGGGGAAGGGGTGATGGGGAAGGGTGATGGGGAAGGGGTGATGGGGAAGGGGTGATGGGGAAGGGGTGATGGGGAAGGGTGATGGGGAAGGGGTGATGGGGAAGGGGTGATGGGGAAGGGGTGATGGGGAAGGGGTGATGGGGAAGGGGTGATGGGGAAGGGGTGAAGGGGTGATGGGGAAGGGGTGATGGGGAAGGGGGTGATGGGGAAGGGGTGATGGGAAGGGGGTGATGGGGAAGGGGTGATGGGGAAGGGGTGATGGGAGGGGTGATGGGGAAGGGGTGATGGGGAAGGGGTGATGGGAAGGGGTGATGGGGAAGGGGTGATGGGGATGGGGATGGGGGTGATGGGAAGGGTGATGGGGAAGGGTGATGGGGAAGGGGTGATGGGGAAGGGGTGATGGGGAAGGGGTGATGGGGAAGGGGTGATGGGGGAGGGGTGGATGGGGAAGGGGTGATGGGGAAGGGGTGATGGGGAAGGGGTGATGGAGGAGGGGTGATGGAGGAGGGGTGATGGAGGAGGGGTGATGGGGAGGGGTGATGGGGAAGGGGGGTGATGGAGGAGGGTGATGGAGGAGGGTGGGAATGGAGGGGTGATGGAGGAGAAGTGATGGGGAGGGTGATGGAGGAAGGGGTGATGGGGAGGGGGGGGGGGTGATGGAGGAGATGGAGGGGGAGGGGTGATGGGGAAGGGGTGATGGAGGAGGGGGAAGGGTGATGGGGGAAGGGGTGATGGGGAAGGGGGCAGGGGTGATGAGGGAAAGGTGAGGGGGGACAATTGTGAGAAGGGTCGAACTGTGATGTCAAGGTCCAGAAATTACAAGGAAAAAGGTGGGCGTTTCAGCCATTCCCAGTCTTTTTTGAGAGGTTGAGAGGGGAGATCCTTGTTGCAATGGTGGGAAATGCATAAAACAGGATGGGGAAATATTACTTGCCAATACATTACATATAACAAAAAAATTCTCCCCATAAACCTTTGCATATACACCCACACTCTCCTTGGGATGCCAACCACAAGGCAAGGAAGCAGCAGGTACCATTTTATAGTCTGTGGTGTGACTTGGTTCAGGCTTGACCCTGAATCTTTGGGATAAATAATCATCTGAAAAATCAATGATGGAAATTTTCAAAAAGAAGTTTTAAATCAGTTCCAAATGTATTCTCATTTTTCCAGTCAGTTCATAGCTTAACCCTTACTCTACCAAGCGGCAATATTATCGCCATTTTGGGTGCCCCATCTTTGGCTAAGCCTCCTGAATGCATTTTCAAAAATGTGCTGGTAGAGCAAAGGTTAATCAACCCGCGACAAGTATGCAAACTCGAAAATATATGCAGCATGATTCCGGTGGGCAGCCCAGCGGGTCACCCAAGCAGAACGGGACCAACTTTGCTGCTTGGAAGACAGAGGACATAATCAATACTCTACCACCCAGCAATACTATCGTCGTTTTGGGTGTCCCGTCTTTAACTCCAACTCCCGAGCACATTTTCATAAAAGTGCTGGTAGAGTAAAGGTTAAACAAAGTTGCCAACACAATGCTAAACGAATCAAAAACTCAAAATACTTCAAAGGTGAATTCAGGATGAGGTTAAGTACAATGGGTGCACTGGGAATTAGTTCAAACAATACACAAGTAAAATTAGCAAACCAATAGTTTCAATGACTTAATGACCTCCATTGACCATCCTTACATCCACCTTTGGAATACTTTAATCTAAGAAAAGCAATAAATAAGACACAATGGAGACGCATTGAACATTAATAACTCTTATCTTCAAATGCAACAAAATAACAACCAATAAAAATACATCTTATCAAGGTAACCTGAATAAAGGGTAGTGCTTATGAAAGTCTTTCAATACACAATATAATATTAACAGCTGGTAAAAAGTGAAGTCATACACATTTAGAACCCAGTAACAAAGACTCTTCATTGAGTTTGTATTACAATACGTTTCTTTAATATTACTTATGTTATAAAGATAAAGTCTGACACTTCTATAAAATTAAAATGAATGGCAGTTCTTTTTGTCACCCAGCCAGTCTTTCAGAAAAACAATATATCACACAGACAGGCTTTAATATATCAAATGTCACCCAGCCAGTCTTTAATAAAAGCAATATATGTCATCCAGACAGTCTTTAATAAAAACAATATATGTCATCCAGACAGGCTTTAATAAAAACAATATATGTCATCCAGACAGTCTTTGATAAAAACAATATGTCATCCAGACAGGCTTTAATAAAAACAATATGTCATCCAGACAGTCTTTAATAAAAACAATATATGTCATCCAGACAGTCTTTAATGAAAACAATGTCATCCAGACAGTCTTAGATATATACAGCATGTCACCAGTCTTTAATCAAACAATGTCACATAGACAGGCTTTATTATATGTCACCAAATCTTATATCACCCAGACAGTCTTTAATAAAAAACAATGTCACCCAGAGAGGCTTTAATATATACAATATATGTCACCTAGACAGACTTTAATATATACATATAATATATGTCACCTAGACAGACTTTAATGTATACAATATAATGGATTTTCTATTCCACCTTACACAAATAGAAAACCAGACACATACAAACAAAACAAAACTTGATACTGTGATTACTTTTTCACAGAAAGATCACAAGTGATAAATCACGGTACTTCTTAGAGAATATAGGCACATCATCTCTTCTTAATCTTTACTGTTCATATGTACATTCATAGTTGTAAAACTGGACATAACTAGCATATGGTAAATAATAAACTGTACAGCTTAAAAGATTTAAACATGAAGAGCACAAATAGTATGCTGCTAGTCACTACCAACACTTCAAACATACCACACACTTTTACTGTACACAGCTTTATTTCATTTGAGCTGTATTACAAAATAACTTTTGAGACATAACATTCATGTGGCAATTGTACAGACCAACTCTCTTTATTGTGATCAAATAATTACAGGTATATGATATGGTCAGGGATATAGGCAGGTCAAGTCAGGTATATGGGCAGGTCAGGTCAGGTATACGGTCAGGTATACGGTCAGGTATATGGGCAGGTCAGGTCAGGTAAAAGAAAATTTAAAGGTTGCTGTACTCTTTACAGTTCTTTGTAAACAATTAAAAACCTGTCCATGAAAAAGTATTCAATTATGTCCCCTCAAGGTACAAGTAAGAATGAAAGGCATTGATTTAAACAGCTTTATCACTTGAACAACATGTGTTTTTTACCAGCCGATTATAGGACAAACCTTTTTTTTGCTTTTTGCAACTTCTCCACAATCATCCGAAATTTAATGATAAAGAATGAAGACAGCATTGCAAATCCAAACTTACTTTGAATGGCAAACAATAGTCTTTTAGGCTTACTACTCTCCAGCACTGGTTAAATTTGTCCATGTCCATAGCCATTTGCAGGACCCATGCCACTCATTTGTGAACGCACTACATGGACGCGTTTAAGTAAATCAACTTTCAGGAATTAAGTGAAATATCACTTATCTTTGAATCTATTAACTGATCACTAAATGAAAGATAGTAGCAGATACCACAAAACTTTTGGGAGAGTGGCATTCAATAAAAACCCAGCAAAGGTTAATGAAATAACATGCATCATGATATTTCACTTTTGACATACTTGCAAATGGCTGCTTTATGTTCATAATTGTTCATAATTGTTTTTTGATTAAAAATCAAAGGACCATTTGGTATTTAAGATCCATCCATCACTGTACTGATGTAGCTGTGAAAATAAAAAAATAAGAAATGTTTGAGCAATCATGAGAAAATATAATACTGTACATAAATTATTATATATTATATAATATGAACCAAGCTTGAAAGTGCTCAAGGGATTGGTGGAAAGAATACAAGCCATCATTGGCACGAGAGTTACTACTTGCTGGAATGGTTAACTTGTTCTAGATATAAAGAAAACAAGCAAAGACTTTGGCACCTGTTAAAATAATGAATTAATATAATCAATGTTCTACAACACTTCATTCTTTCTGAATTTTTATCACACACCTATGCAATTAAAAAAAAAAATGAATACACTGTACTTAAAGGCAATGAGGCAGGCATTTGGACTGGCATCAGATATGGCAAATGAAAAAAATGAAATGATCTTTGGCATACATATGATATATAAAAGTAATAGGGTTCCAAAAAGTGTTAAATGTTATATAAGTCTCTAGATGTACACATTTACTGGTATGCTAAAGCTGTTAAAATAAAAAAGGCAAGTAAAAGCTTTAGCACTTGCAAATAAGAGCTCATGGCAAAATCAAAAGGATTTGATTGAAAAGCAGGTAAGCCTCTAAATACAATATATCTAAAACAAAGTCAATGGCAACTGAAAGACAATAAAAGGCAGGCAAGTACTTTTAATCTCTGGTTTCTACTTCAAAGGGAAAATCATTTCTGATCATGGGTTCCATTTTACATTGCCCATGATATATACACGTTACCAGTTTGATACAAATTCAATACCAAAAATCATGGTTTTCATTAATCTTACGTTTCAGAAAATTGTTAACAGAATGATACAGTAACACTTAAATGAAATTTTAAAATGGAAACCATGAATTACGTGTACAAAATAAGCCATCCAGAATTGAATATCTAGGTCCTAACTCATGGGAAACTCTTGGATAATACTGTAAAGATCACCAGAATCAATAACCATCTCAACTCCCTCTTCAATGTCATTTTGTTCCTCGCAATCATCATTGTCAGCCATACTGATATCCCCAAAAACAATGGGATCATAATCTGATCCATCAGAACTGAAATCAGATTCATTTGAAGTAGCTTGGGAACCATCTGACAGTACCTCAGAGTCATCTAAATTGAGGTCTTCCTCAACAAGATCCCTTTCATTATTGACAGTCTGCAATAACTTTCCACTATTCTGACAATTAAGACATGAGCAACTCGGGCCACACAGAGATTCACCCCTTTTACATTTGCATCTGAGATTGGAACAGCCAGTCTTACATTTGCATCCAGCTTTCAAAAACTGAACTGCTGATTTGATTTTCTGCATGTTCTCAGTGGTGTCCCAAATGATTCCCAAGTTACCATTAGCATCCATTTCCCAGCCAAATTGACAAAAGTTATTGCAAATGACATTATGAGATACTGCTTGGTCCCATAACTGTGCCGTCCAGCAGCACCTCTTCCAGTGCAGCCTCAAGGCATCAGCTGAAGGCATCCACTGTGACTCATCGCTAATTCGATGAAAATGGCCCTCACGAACCCTGTTGACAAATGAAATATGCTGATCTACTACTCCTTGTTCACTATGAAAAAGAGATGAATAAAGCTCCATGGGGCTTTTTTGAGTGAAGGCCCCTATGTGTGCAACAAAATAAACAGATCCAATTAGACGATAAAATGCTAACAATCCACTGTCCCAATTACGTACATCTGTTTCATGCAAAACCCCTGGCAGTTGGCCACCTGTTATGAAGCTGCAGTACCTGCGGAATGTTTTAAGGAAAGAAAGTTTTGACTGACCTTTGAAATATGACACATAGTCACAACCACTGCAGATAAAAACCATTTGAATGTACTTACCAACATTTGGTAGTTCATTACCTAAAGCCTGTAATGAATGGTCAAGAAGGAGACAATTTGTCAAAACATTCAAATTAACATAGAAATTGTTGTGGGCAGCCCATGTTAGCTGCACATTAATGTCTTTTGTGGCTAATGCTGTTTGAACAAAAGGTAGACCGATGTGAAAGGTGTCACGGTCTGGACTGTATATCACAATTGTATGCAACTCCACCTTACAGGCATGATACCACACACGTGAATCTCCTTCTTCATGATTTGAACACAAGTTCTCGGCCTCAGTCACCTTTCCATCAATAACCTGATATGCCTTATCCTTCTTACTCCCATCAAACCCACCAGCAACAACTAACTTCAGGGGTTTAACATCAGAAGAGCAGGCCAATGAAAGAATCTGGTCTGAAAGGAAGTTAATAAGCAGCCTCTTCTGAGCTCTGTTAGAAATAAAGGATGACCAATTCTTTGGTGTTGGACTAGATGGTTCAATGGTAAAACACTCAGCTTCAGTGTCTTTATTCACATCTCTCCTTTGCCTTTCAATATCCTTGGGTGATGTGCCATGCCTTCCTGGATGATCAAAGATTAGATGGACTTCAGTTGCTCTTTTGTAATTAACAGCATCTGCAACCCATCTTTTGTACAAAAATTGAGAATACTCCAGGAAAGAAGTGTGGCAATTTAAGGGACGAGTGTTATTTACAAGAAACATTGCATCAAAAATATAACAGGTACCTGAGTTGGAACTAACAGATTTAGAAAGAGCATCAGCAAATGCAGAAGGATAAAATTTCTGCAATACAGAAGAAGAAAGAGCTTTGTTAGCTTTATAAGGTAAACCATTTGAAAGACAAATAGCCCTTGGCAAAGTACAAAACTGGTTAAAATTAGTCACTGCTCTGTCATTGTGCTTGGACCAAGCAATTTGTTTCCTTAGACATGATATTTGTAGCTTGTGGTCCCTCAGTGTCTGTTGTTGTGTCTGCTTTGTTTTCCTTTTTACAGTGAATGTATGAAGATTTCTTCTGTGCCTGGGCATATTGGAGTCTGGTTTATTGAGGATAAAACATTTTACATCAGCTAAAAAACTCTCCTTGCCATCACTATAAAAATTGAGGAGGTCATTAGAGGTGACTTCGTTGGCTACTTGGTTGGAAAAAAGGTGAGTTACTGTTGATGATTGTTGTAAAAGAAGATGTAAACTGCCTTTTAACCTATGCAGATACACCCTCACATTGTCCTCAATGTGTTTCAAATGAGACACTTCTGTTGACCTGTCCTTGTCTGCAATGCCAGTCTCTTCTTGAAAGTTCTTCAGAATCCTTGACCTGTAAGGTAAATAATGTACCAGTCTAGAAATGCCTTCCAAACCTGTAGTTGTCATGGCCATCTTTACATCTTTATTGATGACCATTTCATGGGCCTCATCAAGAGCAACACAAGATAGAGGGGTTCCACTTAAGCTGACTGAAAATGCTCCTTCTTTCAGCTTTGAAGATATGCAAGTAGGTAAAATCTTCAAGCTTGCAAGGTGCTGTGGTACAAGCTTCAAGTAAATAGGCCGGTCTAATGCATGAAATATGGGAGCAAGCATATGAATTGATGCATTTCTAAGAGTAAAGTCTCTGCTTCTAATTGCAAAAAATAAACTGTAATAATGAACCATGTCTCTGTTGGCAAAATTAAACCAGAACCGGAAAGTGGCACTCTTGCTGCACTGCTCACTGCAAAAGGAAAGAAACTTGTTATAAACATCATATACACACTTACAAATGTTGTCATCTTTCAAAATGACTGAAAATGCTTGATGTCTGTGCTGGCAAAGAAGGTCACAAATGCGATTTGAAACACCACAAATATCTTCCTCATTACACTTATCAAAAAATACTTGGATCAACAGCCTATATAAAGCCTCCCAGCTTTGTAAGAGGAATTGGTGAGTTTTTTGAAACCCGGCTGCCTGGCTTACTGCCTTTAATGTTGCACCTTTATGGAAAATAGCCAAAAGATCTTTAAGGCCGGCATCGAGGTACACCTTAAGCAAAGGAGCCTGACTATTCTTTAAAAGATGCCAATCTCCAATGAAAGGTATCATCCACTTAAGCTCTGCTCCATAAAGGCGTTTCAGCTGCAAAAGGTGCTCATATGTTTTACCATCACCAGCAACCAAAAGATACTCAATCTTTTCTCCCACTTGATGTTTAGAGTACAGTAGATCAAGTACATCAAGTAAAGTCTCTTGGCTGTCTGCCGGGGCTAGTAAAATTGATGTGAAGTGTATTATGGACTTTTCTGTGGCAGAAAAGGTTTCTGCAAAAGAACATTTCATATCTGGTAAAATTATATCGGGAAAACTACTATGTGATACACTTTTCACAAACATATATAAAAAAAGTTTTTCCTTCATAGAGTCTAAACTGTTTTTACTTTCATCATCAAGAGAAAAGTCTGAAAGAGATAAGACATTGTAAGGGTTACCAGATACTGACATGGAAGGATTTTCAGGAAAAATGGTGCTACAATCAAGGTAACTTCTAACACTTGAATTGAAATTAGTGACTGCACCATTAGATGTACTAGGTGATGTGCTTTTAGTAACTGCTGTAGAAACAGGTAGAGGCTCAACAGCTTGGATGGATGTCCCATGAAATCCTCTACTGGTCTGTGATGAGTTGACAGCTGCATAAGTTGAGCCTCTGTCAATATTGTCCACAGATGCAACACAAAAGCTGTTGGACAACACAGCTGCTTTTTGTGACATTTCTGAAATGGAAATTTTGTTTTGAAAACGCAAAAATGTTGATCTAGAAACTGTCACTCCAAAACGAGAAAGATAAGAAAAGCATGTAGTTGATGAACCTGTAAATCGATCAAGCAAGTCTGCAACAAGCATATGCAAATGAGTATAACACTGTTCATTGTTTGCAAACATCAAACTACAAGCAATGAACATGCGTTTCAGGAACTTATCTTTGCTTACACTTTCTGATAGATGTGTATCACTTAGCATATGATGATTCCATTGGAATTTACCCTTGAAGTTATCAATGCCAAGTTCTGTTGTGCCTTGGGTTATTGCAAGAATAAAATTCCAAACTGTGGGATCCAATTGTTGAACTTCAGATCTAAAATTAAAATTGTCAAGGGAAATACCATCCTTTCTGTTCTTGTAAAGATAGGCCTTTGCTGATAAAGAAAGTTGACGATGGATGATGTCAGCTGCAAAAGATAAATGAAAGTTATCAGAGCTAGAATACGAGTGTCTATCTCCTTCGTGATCTTTGGATGTGTCCTGGGTGCTTTCCTCTTTGTCTCCTGCTACACTGTTTTGAAATAATAATTCATGAAGATAATTAATTACATTAGCACCACGTCTTCTAATAAGTGTCCCAAAGCGTGGTTTATTTTGCACATTGGAAGTGAAAATGCAGTAACCAATTACAGATTTGATGGAAGTAAGAAAACTTCTCTGCGACCTTGGATAAACACCTTGGAAAGAAACATTTCCTTTTGTTAAACTAACGAACTTTACTGAATACAGCTTGTAAATATCTGATAACAACACAGGTTTGTCAGAAAGCAATAAATCACCTAAAAACAACAATGCATGGGAGAAAGAAATATCTTCAGCACTAGTTTCGCTAGCTTCAGCATCACTATCAGATATGCCATAGGGTTCCAATAATGATTTAAGATATTGTTTATCACAGCAATGGGCTTCAATAAACTGAGAGTTGGAACTATACTTTATCATTGCCTGAAAACACATGTTACAATATTTACTTTCTTTATTTAACTCTACATGACTTAAGTCTAAACGAGATTCTGCAAATTGCTTTGCACGCTCAACATTTTCAATGGAACGAAGATTTTTGAAAGACTGACAAAAAGAACATCTCTTTCTTTGCGAGTAGGTATACATCTGTGAATAATGAAATTGGCAAACACAAAGGGCAAGGTCAGATGGAGAGCACATTTCATCTGTCGGCTCCACACCCCATAAATCTAGGACATGAGATTGTAACGCATCGTGACTTGTTGAAATAATTCTGTCCACATTTGTGCAATTTTTGACAGCACAAGACTCAGTACGAGGGCGTTTAGAAGAGCTACAAGAAGACAATGAAGTACTAGCAGTATGCATATCATCTTCTCTGATATCTTTTAGTTTTATTTGACATGCTTGACATATGCAATCAGAATCAGTGAAGCCCATGTTTCTAAGGTTAATGCAAAGTTGGACATTTTTAGGCAGTGCTTGGTCCATGTGCCAGTATCTGTTCTTTATTTTTTCACATACTTTGCAAGGACCACATACCATACCTGGATGTAACACTGACCCAGAACTTGGTCTTGGCATTGTGTCACAACACAGTGTAGCAGAGTTTAAATTGTAAAAGCTCCTAGGCGTATACAAACCTTTTTTTTCTAATTTAAAAAGCACATTGTAAAACTGAAAGGCATACCCCTTGCTACATGTACAGGACAAGAGATAAACAACTGTTAGTACTACTGAAACACAATTCATTAGTACTGATACTATAGGCCCCTACTATGCCCAATGGCAATGTAAAATTTGTCTAGGCCTAGGCCTAAAGTCAGGGAACAAAAACAAAGTGAATACAGAACTGATTAGGAAGAATAACAATACAGGAAGAATAACAATACAGGAAGAATAACAATACAGGAAGAATAAAAACTAGGCCCGAACGTTAGACTAGGCTCTAATATAAATATCAAGTGGAATGAAATTGCATGATGGTCCTATTCAGTACTGCACCTTCTTGAGCCTAAGCTCCTATATTAATAGGTACGGTAAAACATGATGTAAGTACTACAACACGTTAGGTTACGATAAGGAGCCCCAAACCGGAAGTTCCACAAAAATACAAAAATTACAAGAAACAGCACACTCAACAAGTCGGAAAGTAAAGTTGACCGATAGGTTAAACTTTCGTCCGTTGCATGGTATAATTTTCAAGCCCATATCTGGCTGTCTATCAGATATTCACAAAACGAAAGGTATAGACTCGCCACTCACCATTGAAGCATCCCGTGGAAATGGGATTGCATTTAAATGCACCTGTTTGGTCGCAAAATTGTGTTGAATATCCATATATCTGCGTCTAATACATATTTAATTCCTCTTCTTTGGGCACGCAGCCATGTAATTTTGATTTGACGTCACTAAATCTGAATATTCAGTTCCCAAAAACTGACTGGTAATTCTAGGTAGCTCAAAACTGCATCTTCGGAGTTACTGCAAAACGACTTCCGGGTCAGCTGTAAATGTTTAATCAACTTGGGATAACGGCGGTATAGCGAGGTCAGATCTCCCACTGTTATGTATTTAAAATGTCAAAGAAATTAATCAGTTATCTTTTCATAATATACTCGACTATTTATTCTTTTAATTTTTTACAAAACATTGCAATTTTAATGTTCTTTTGCGATATGAGCCTACACTTAGGCCTACACCTTTACAGATTACGTTAGGCTAGTTTGGATCGCTGACTTTGATAGGGTTCTACAGAAGCTCAACGAAATTGAAAATGTTTACAACTACTGTGTGCTGAACTAAAGAAATCTTTAAATTATGCATACTTACAGGACTTCCTGGCGTCAAGAAAAATTAAAATAAATCTAAAATAAATAAAAAAATTAAGATTGCTAGTGAAATAGTCGAAGGAATCCCAGTAGTCAGTGCATTATGCATAGACCGTACAATTGGTAACGTGCGCACGCATAATACGCTTAAATCGAATGATTTTGTAAACAAACGATTAGCCGCGTTATAGTACCCTCTACCGCGGCATATTCAAATTATCAGGCGTTTACGCGCACGCACGCTTACTGTATAAGGAAAAACACTAAAGCACCCGCCACAATGATCTGTTTCAAGACAAATTAGTTCTGATTTTTTCTTTTTTTTTTGATCTGTTTTAGTCGTAAGTCGTAATTTGATATGGTTTTTTTTTTTTTTGAGGCACAAAGCGTAGACGTAGGCTTAGCTCCATAACGTATAGGCATATTGACAAAGAAATTATTTCTTAAGCCTTTTCTCTGGGGGTTGTCATTTGGTCTGCAAATTGATTTATTACAAGTTTGTCCTTTTGCGGTAGTACATGTTAAAATTTTACAAAGCAATTAACATTATACATTTGACAGATGTGCTAATGTACAATCAAATATCTTGATATTTTTTTTATCATGATTCTTTAAATAAAGAAGTAAAATTACACGTACCATTAAATCCAGATTTGTGATGTACGTAAGGTGGACGATTTGTAGTCTTCCCGTAAATCGTGTGCGCTGCCAAGTGAAAAATCAAAACACCGGAACAGAGACGTATATGGAATTAGTTTTTCTTACCATGCCATGGGTATATTGAAGATGCAAATAATCAAAACATGTATTTTAATAAAGAATAATAAACGTAAATATTGTACAAATCCTATGCATGAAAGAACAGAGTATCGGTATTAAAACCAGTGTTTCATTGCATGTTGGCCTCAACAATTTTTATAATAAATAACTCGTTTACTTTTGTTACTAATTAATCTTATATTTTCTTCTGTTCTCGATATGTTACAGATAGGCCTAGATTAATGGTATTCAAAAAGAAAAACAATCACATGTCTAAAAATAGTAATTAGTAAATAGTAAGTGGTAAATTCCTTATAAATAAATTACAACAGCTTACTGATTCTTATATCAACGAAACTTTATATACATAAACTGACAATGAAGCTTATTTTCATCTTTCTGCTGCAGGTGCTTGAATGAGGTGAATGGGTTTTGCGCATCATGTGAGCCTTATGGGAACTATTGCATTGTTGTGATTGGAAAAGTCAAAGGTCAACTGTTATAAGGTCAAAGGTTAGAATTGTGGATGGAACATAAAGGGAATAGCAATGTGACTTATGATATACATGTCTTAGTTTAGCTTTGAAAAAGTCAAGAATCAAAGGTGAAATATTTGTTTAAAATGAAGAGATTTGAGCCAATATAAACATTAAAAGTACACAGCCGATTGTGATCCAAAGTTGTAGCATGGTACCTTGTAAGGTGAAGTTGTGCCGCGCAGACTTTCGAGTACAAATGTCAAGTAGTAGTCTGGTAATAAAACTATTTTTACATTTCTGCTGCAGTGTTTGAGGTTTTAAAAGAAACAAAATGGTAAAGAAAGTATTCAAAAATCTTATTTCGTTAAGGGGATATTTAAAGCATTAGTTCAGTGGTCTACAAAGTCTCTCTTATATGATATGAATAAGATTTTGAAAGCTTTCTTCAACATTTTGTTTCGTTGAAGTCTTCTTTCATATAGATAGACATGCATGACCACAGAGCTAATTCTTAATGTTTGAAGTTTGGTATCATTTGTGTAGAAACGACTGAAATCAGACTAGTTGTGATGTCATAGTCTCAGATTGTTCAAAATCTTTAGGTATTCTATCATATTTTGTCCTACGATTTTGCGGCTAAAAACCATGGGGTATGTCAGGAAAGTGGTAAAACATAATCTAGTAAGGATGATTATAATTTAAAACCTGAAGAAAGTTTGAGAAAAAGTAATTTAAAAGAGTTAAGAAAAAAATACATTTTCCTTAAAATACATTAACAATCGTTAAGAATGTGAGGATGAGAGCGCCAACCTTCCATAGTATACTTACTACACCAGTCATTTCTACACATATATGACATAGCTCTAAACTTGAATATCCCTTAATGGAATACAAGTTTTGAATGTATTTTGCACCATTTGTTTCTCTGAAAGTATTTTATATAAAATAAACTTGCATGACCACTGAACTAATCCTTTAAATCTGAGAAGTTGTATATAACCATGGGGTTTTTAATTTCCATCATACATTCAACTCCATAAGAGTAGAAAACATTCTGATTATTCTAAATGACTGAATTTTAGGACAGATTTCTTCTTTTGTATACTGTACATCACAAATTTTGCATCAATTCAAAAATACTTCAAACGTTGATCATTACTCGGAACTTACTTGTAATTGTATTCTGTTCAAGCAGAATATATCTTTCTGATGAATACAAAATTTCTACAGGACTACAAAGAATTTTGCAAATTTTACTCACTCTGTCTCTCTTATCTGCTCATGACATTTTCATGCCTGAGTAAGTCAAAATTACGTGCAGAAAGGCAGGGAAACACAATTTGATCTTACTGTCAATTATGAGAAAAGACATCCATGTTAACTTAGTATGACACTTCCAAATTTTCGCAGAGATGCTAGACACGACCCCGTGATAGTTAGATTGTCAGCTTATGTTCTTTTGTATACAAGTCAAAGATAGATGGTCATTGATTGAGACAAAATAGCATTTTTCCAGAAATATCTCTTAGTCCTTCTTTTTAACAAGTCCAAAAATTAGGGGTTTATTTATTTAATAACCTGTTCTAGATTTAAGGTATTACATCTAATAATACCAATCAGGAGCTAAATTAAGTGCGAGACATTGGATACTAACTTTATTGGGGTTTTTTTAATACGAAACATCAAAAAATGGCATATAAACAATTACATACGTTACTCGAAATAAAAGGATAACAAGAAAGCATTCCATGGAGTTGCTGATCTCATAACCTTAAGCATACAACATAGTGGGGAATAGCTAATAACAAAACTATGGAAAAATGGTTCAAAGAGTTACTAGCTCTGTGACCTTTGACCTTTTGACCTCAGACTATATGGGACACAAATTCATGTACCATGTGATGCAAACATATATAAGATTGGTAAGGTCTTACACTTTCATATTTTAAAGTGGCACAAAAATGTACATAATTACTCCATAAAATCACACATTTGACCTCTGACTTCTGACCCTGACCTAATCCTGAAACACCTTCTGAATTTTTTCAGAATCATCGTACCCTACTGTATGACACCATTCATGCTCACGTCAGACTTACCATTCCATAACTATAGGGGAAATGGTGAAAAGTGGTCAATAGTTTGACCCCAAAGTCTAAGGGACACAAATTCATGTACCAAGGTACCATGGTACAACATAGGGTTTGTATAGGTCGTGTACTTTTTACTTTAAAATGGTAAACTTTTGCATAAAAAACACTTATTTCACCCATGACCTTTGACCTTTCAATTATTTTTTAGATTATAATTATTTTTTGTTAGAAGGTTAAACCATACCCACCTATGAAATTTGTAAAGATACCAAGTAATTTCTTCAAAAGAAACAGCCATCATCAAAATATTGTTTCATTTGACCTGTGACTTTTAACCTTTGTACCCCAAAACCTTGGAGACAAAAGATCCGGGCCAGTTTTACCCATCCACTAATTTTGATTTATGTGTGTGTTACAATTTTTTTGAGTTAGAAGCGACACAAGATTAATTGTTGCGCCTATGCACACATGCACACACACACAAACCCACGGACAGACGCAAAAATAACAAATTCTGTCCCGTTCCAAAAACTTATGACTTCTAACCTTTAATATGATGTCATCATATGAGATCATCATATGTGGGCTCCACCAGCCCCCTAATATCAAGTTGTGTTGCCATGTAGTGTAGGAGGTATAAGCAGTTGTTTGCCCATACAGCAAAGTGACTACAATATCTTATCCCCACATATACATGCCAACATTGTGCCCCGACATAATAATATCATGATATGTAATAATAGTAAATAATGTACACACTGTATCAGCTTAAACCATTCCCGAAATAAACTCCGTACGTACAGTGTATGTATAATTAATTGTATTCTATATGTATGGAGTGTGAGGGCAGTGATGCGTACATTTTATGGCCTTTAGATGTTCGATTTTTAACATGCGAAAAACCGAACATCGTTGATGTAAGTGCACGAATATTACAAGATGTATGTGGGTAATGAGATAATAAAAGGAGGATAAAGGGTTATTAAGAGTAAATAAAAAGTTGTCCAAAAAAAGAGTTAAAAAAAACAAATGTCATACAGTACAAACGAGAAAGTTGGCGACAATGCAGAAAATGTAAAACATCGCTCTCAACATAATAAACGCAAAAGAGCTAAACGATATCGCGCAAATTTGCGGAGGAGTAAATGAATTTTTGGAAGGGTTACTTTTCTGTATCTCTGTCCAACAATATGGTAGAAGACGTGAATTTGAAGTTTTAAACATTCTCTACTTTTCAGCTCTTAGAGATTGTAGAAGAAAAGACTATATACAGTCCGGTTTACGCTCCCGATTGGGAGATCTCCCGATTGGGAGATCTCCCGATTGGGAGATTCCCGATTGGGAGATCTCCCGATTGGGAGATCTCGATTGGGAGATCTCCCATGGGAGATCTGCAGTGACCGATAATTTAGAATGCAGTGACCATAATTTAAATTGTTGCTTATAAGTTCAGCCGTTATTGAGTTTTTTGTGCTTGTCAAATTTTGTAACTCTAAAGTTGTATACTTTGGAAATGATATTGGAATTAATATTTCTGTATAATTTGAGCTTTTGCTGGTGATTAAATGTTAAAATCTGCTCTTCAAAAAATATTGAAATTAATTTTTAAAGATTACTTTAAAATTTCCTGGTGAATGTCAAATTTTTGCTGGTGAAAATGGAGAAAATAATTTTATCGTTCTGTTGCACCAATAAAATTAGAATATTTCGCATGCATTTTTCCTAACTCTGGCTTAAACTTACTACCGCTATGTATTTCTTTAGAAAGATTTGAAATTGGAAAGATACATTGTGGGTCATGATGACAAAAAATATCCCGGTTGGGAAGTCTCCGTTCGGGAGCGTAAACCGAACTGATCTAGGAGATTACGTCAGCTCTCCTCTCCAATTAAACTCGGCTATTAAAAATTAGTGCAGTGGTCAAGAATGTCCATCTTATATGAAAGAGGACTTCAAAAGAAACAGAATGGTTTCGTTTAAAATTCTGTTAAGAAGATATTTAAGTTTAAAGCTCTGCCTTATCTGTGTAGAAATGACTGGTGTTGTAAATCTACTGTGGAAAGTTGACGTTTTCATCCTCATATTCTTAACAATTGTTAATGTATTTTATTAGATTGTTCACTATTTAAATTATTTTTCCTCGAGCATTCTTCAGGTGGTATATTATAAGTACCATCCCTAGATTCAGTTTGACTACTTTTTCGAAATTTCGCACGAAGTTAAGCCACAAAATCGCAGGATAAAATATGATAAAATACATAAAGACTTTAAAGAGTGTGAGGCTATAACATTACAACTAGTCTGATTTCAGTCGTTTTTACACAAATAATATCAAACTTTAATCTTAGATATTTTTTTAATGGAATAAGATTTTTGAATGCTTTCTTCACCATTTTGTTTCTTTTGAAGTCCTCTTTCGTATAAGACAAACTTAACTCCTGAAATAATCATTTAATAGTAGTGACCCAACAAAAAGATGCTATTATTTATTTGATTCCATTTTAAGAATTGAATTAATTGTTTTGATAAAAGTTCAATTTCCAAAAGAGATTAAAAATTGATTGTTTTGATAAAGAGAGATGTAAGACCTATACTATTTTTCGAGGAGATATCTTTTAAGGATTCCGGCCATTTATTTGGGCAAGGGAAATTAGAATGAAATGGAAATATATTTATGAACCTCTTGCATTTTTCTAGGATTTAGTGTTATGTTAAAAATAAAAGACCTTTCATCTTTCCAATGCGTATACCGTTTTTTTTACCACAATTGAAATTCATGTTAACAAGAAATTATATTATTAACCATCTAAAACAAAATGTATACTTTTAATTACAAAACACGTGATCTTAACTAAGCCGAAAGGGAGACGCTGATGTTACACTTCTACGGCTAAATGAACTATTTACCTTCCGGTAGGCTTTTATGCACCATTCATTTCAACTAATACAAGGCAAAGCTCGATATCAACAAATGAAACAGTCCGGGAGAAATCTAACTCCTAGTGTAAAAAGAATTACACCAGAACTTGTAGATTTGTAAACATTTGAGCATGCGCACTTGCACACAGCATATTATGGAAGTTCGGGCTATGTCTTCAATCAGTTTGTTTTCCGATCTATTATTCAAACTATTCGACTTCATCAATTTTCATTCATAACATTATTTTTGTATCAATATAACAAAAAAAGGTGATAAAACGCTTAAATTCGGAGAAATCATGAAGATCAATAGTATTTTATTGTTATTTTAAAACGGAAAGCCGCGGTAGATTGAAAAGTGCGCGGTAAAAGTGAATATTTATTTGATATATGTTTTTTGTTGTTAGAATTATCCCCACGCCTTCTTTTAAATTCTAATTGACTTTGCGTTAGCGTACGCTAAAAATGGCGGCCCTCATGAAACCTAATGAATACAAATCTACAACTTCAGGTGTAATTCTTTTTACACCGGAAGTTTGACATCTTCCGGACTGAAAAATGAAATAATATCAAAGTAGTTTTTCAGAGTGTCTTTGTGTTCCTTACCATGCAAGAGAAACTTTCTAAACTTGTCAAATAATCCTTCAGAATAGGGCTCACACTTCTGCGCAACTCCCTCCAACCCGACCTCCCCCTCCCCCCTCCCCCCTTCCATCACACACACATACATACACACACACACGCATAGTTTAGAAATGTTCTCGAAATCAAGATTTGAATATTCATAATTTGCTAATCTGCAAAAATGTTTTCACGAACGTTCTTCAGGCCTTTCTGAAAAAGAGGGGGTAAGACGTAATTTGCAACCACAAAGACAATGATGTGTTCAAACAGGCAAAGATCTGTTTTTTCTTAAAATCTAGATCTTTTGCCAATTTTCACAAATTTTCCTCGTCGCCGACAAAATTCCCTGGAGGTATTTTTGTGTTTTTAATAAAAAAGGAAATATGGCATACATTTCCCGAAATTTAAAGGAAAATTCCCGAAAATCGAATAGCAGCACCGTTTAATGAAAACTTATAACCTGCAATTGTTTTGGCTCTGTCACCCTGCTTACACCCTTGGCCGAAGAGTGCCCTCCAAAAGAGGACAAGGTGTATTATATTGGGGTTCCTATGCAAGTCAAAATCTGTTTTGTTTTGTTTTCTTACTCAAAACTATTGATTATGAGATCCTATCTTATTGCATTGTTGCGCTGGAAGGTGGTACCTCAAGGGGCCAAGGGCCTCAAGTTGCATTGAATTGCCGCCATTTTATATTTTAAGTTTTTAAGGTGCCTATACTTTCATTTGCTTTTGCCGGGTGGGCACACATGTCCTTCATCCACACTAAAACTATTTTTCTAAATTAATTGATGTATATAAATAAAGGTTTTGATATTTCATTGGTAACGTAGTGGTTGTCTATCATACTGTACCGTAAGCTCATTTACAAAGGTCATCGGAAACACCCATCCACACACACACACACACCCACACATACACACGCGCGCGCACACACATACATAAACTAGGGTTGATAGTTCATCGCAAGCGCAAAAAGCTAAATCATTTTTTTTAAAGCTAAATTAAGCTAAAACAAAATCTGTAATATTTAAAAGGGATTGGCCACTGGACGGGTCTCTAGAAGCTTTTCTGGGAGGGTGAAATGTACTCATTACAGAACCCGCCCCTTAAACACTACTCCATCCTAGTTTTCTGGGCCTGTGGCATTCTAGCAACCTCATGAACGATTACGTGACATTGACAAGCTGTAACTAAAAAGTTTCGAGTTTCCTATTTTATTTCCATGTTACTCTACCACGTATCATACTTTGTGGTGAAACAATTGCGTAATACATGGTCAACTCGTTGAGAGAATGTCCCTCAAACGGGATGAAAATAACAGTGACAGTTTCATCCCGTCCGTGTTTTAAGAGGCGCTTTCTTCAAATGTAAAAAGCAAAGCAATTCATTATGATTTCAGCGGGGCACATGAAAATATTACTTGGTCCAAACGTCATCAGAAAATTATTCTCTATTCCCCATTAGAGGCTTATAGAAAAGACCTGAATTAAGCCAAATAGGACATTTTACAGCAAAGCAAGTCTCCAAAAGACAAACAAAAAAGGGCCAGATTTCAAAATTCAATATAAAAAGCCAAAAGTTATTATTTGTGGCAAAACAAGTCTAAAAACGCCACAAAAAGTCATATTAAAAAAATTGGCTTCTCAAAAGTTAATATACCAACACTGATCTAAATTATTCTGCGAAAATCGGAACAAAATGAGTTTGTTTACCTAACAATCAATTAATGATGTCATAAACTTTAAGCCCGGATGTAGATGAGTAAGAACTTACATTAACTTCTGTCAATATTTACCGCTCGTGCATGAAAGAAAATAGAGTTTCATATGAATTGTACTTACGAATCCCACGGCCGATAATTTATTTTTAGGTCTACTCGAATACTCTAAGATATATTTCTTTTTATAGTGGCGCAAATGTCCTTGGTTTACCTTACCCTTGCCCACGACTTTGGAATAACCCACTAAGGTAGTCGTAGTTGCTCACACCCAGATTGTAGGTCAACTAAATTTTTCCCCTTCCAGACTGCACATATGTTAATGCATCCAAAGATTTACCATAAAACAACCACACTGCGCAGAGGGTATATCCCTTCATATCACTTAATTTCTCTGATAATTTTTGCTCACCTCACAAATATCCTCCTTGATATGTCTGTATTCCAAGATCCCCCCTTCCCTATTTCTAGTTAAGTGCCTAGCGTGGCAACTAACTTAAAAAAACCAATAGGATGTAATTTGCTTCCTAAATTGTTGAGAAAAGTAACCAAAACAAACAGTTTCAGATAAGAAATTTTAAAATATTTCAATACGTATCAATGTATATAAAGTGGTACCTCCTTGATGAAGTCTAGCCTTTTCAATGATGCTAATATCATTGTACTACTCAATAATTCGCAGAAATGTTTACAAACTGTGCAGGCTGGTTCGTAGAACAAAACAAGTTTGTATGATTATTTCCGTCTATAAAAAAACTCATCATGCTTATGAAATGTCATTTCCCTACTGCCCTAAATTTGCAAGGTAATAAAGTGTTTTTATGGTTTAATTTCCAATCTCGGAATCCGAATAGATATAGGGGCCTACTTTACACGGAATACTATTCATTCCGGAAAAAACCTTAAGATCAAAAGTATCTGGACAGGTAGGGATTTTCACCCGTATAAAAGACCATTTAAGTACGAGCAGAACAGTCATTAAATACTCACCATAGATCTCATACAGTGTTTAGGTTAGGCCTATGACAAATAAAATTTTATGAAACTTTTTAGCCTGTGCAAATGTTTGTAAAGGA
>JAIGNY010003554.1:772500-777500 GCA_020152595.1 Chiridota heheva
GGTGGGTGTGGCCCAGAGGTTAAATATTGCTCACTATGTTTATTTAAGTTCCGTCACAGAAAGTGGCCTCTTCGCCGTTTTACCTCATATAATGTAATCAAAAAGCGTAATTTTCGTCATTGAAATTTACTCCACACTTCGTCCTTCAAACTTCATCCTGTTATATAAACTAAGCAAAATACCATCATTGAACGTTTTGTTCGGAATATAAAACTCTTTCTGGTTTATATAAAACCTCTACCTCTCTTGGATTAAAGTTGTTTAGTGCGTACACACGGGAAAAGAAGAAGAAGAAGAAATATTTTTGTCTATATTTCATATATTGGTATAACCCCACCATTAAGGCAGAATCGATCATACTCCGGGAGAGCTTGTATATCCTAATGTTATTTTAGTCACAAAACGAGTTCCTATGAAAATATATGAACATAAGGAATGTACTGATGAGATAAAGGAGAAAGAGAGAAATTATAAAATTGTAGTTAATATCTAGAACGGAAAATAGCAATGTTTCTATTTCCCCCTTAATGCATGATAGCAAGATAACGAATAACCGGTTTCCCGATGAACGGGTACCCAGTCTTCTCAACGAGTAAAGTAAAATTCCACCAAGCCATGAGGGCTTATAAATCTGGTTTCCATAGTGCCAAGCGGATGAGTGTACTTGACACTCCCTGAATGGGACACCAGTGCATCCATCTCAGGTTATCTCCCTATCCGAAACTGGTACTCATTTCAAAGCTTGGTGAACTGGAGTACTTGGGATAAAGTGTCTTGCGCCCTGGCCGAGATTCGATGGTCCTGGTACACTTTGAGTACGAGACCAATGCCTAACGAAAGCCAGAACCATTAAAAATAGTTTCGGAGCGGAAAAAACCGTTTTGAGAAATAATGTCTAACTTTAAGTTCAAGTAGGCCTACTTACATGCCTACTGACTATTGAGGGTTAGGGTTAGACTTAGGATTAATCCTAACCCTAATCTAACCCTAACCATGAGCCTTTTCTCCCAAAACATTTTTTTTTTTAAATGCTTTGGGAGACAAAAAAAATTTTTAATATTAAAACGCGGACACTATCATCAGTTTATGCTATACTGACCTGCTGACTGTTTAGAGTCTTTAAAACTGTTTTTATTCTTTTTCCCCAGCTTGAAACTTATTTTGGTCTCAAAACTTTTTTTTTTTTAATCTAAAATTTCTATATATTAATGGCCCTAACTGGCTTTCGAACAAACATTTCTATGTTGACAGCCTTTTTTTAAAATAATTATATTACCAAAGTGAGCAAGACAACGTCTGCTCATGGTCTGCTTGATTGATGAATGATGAGTCAAGTTTGTTTACTGATTTTTGTGATATTGAGCACACCAAATACACTACAGGGTAAAAATCATGTTTTTGTTTTTGTTTTAAAATATTTTTGAAAACACGTTGACATGACGAAATAGAGTATGATTTATACTGTGTCACCGAAATCAGTTTCGAAGTACACCTTAACAGGTCGGTAATTGACACATAGGAAGTTATCGTTTCCGTGTTGCGCTACTGATTGCATTGCTACATTGTCATATAATAACACAAGTGCACTCACTGCTCGTGAACATTTTGTAAGTTTGAAGCTTTCTCAAATTCACATGTACAGGGGAACAGCTGGAGCCTAAACGGAACAATCTAGTTCAATGATGCTTTAGTATAGTGAAATGTAAATTGAGGACGTCAAACCGAAATCGGTCCCTCGTCTGAAAGAGGTGTATAATTTGATGAGATTGTCTGTATGACTACTTGGATGGTACCCGAGGAGCTGAATAACGTTATTCACTTCATTTTGTTCGCGGAGAAGGGAATATGACTTACGGTGAATACAACATCACTCGATTGTGGATATATTTTCTACTGGATTAGTCACTAGTAATAGAAACAATTAGCTTCAGCACTCGATGACGTTATAAAAGCAGAATACCTTTCTCTCGAATTTTAATCCCACTGCTCAACTTTGGTACAATAAATCATACAACAACTTTCACAAATTTGATACGGAAATTAAATTTGGATGTCATTTACCAATCTTCAAAGGTACGTGAGAAAGTCCGTCGCTCATTGTATATTTACAAAACACGTTATACAACATCAGACTAGTAGCGAACAGCATACACATTCAAACATTAATCAATATTTAAAGCGATGAACGTCCACCATCGTTTGTTTAATTTTCCAATCTGAACTGGAATAAATAAGATTATAGGCTCCAATTAAATTTACCTACAGAAAGATGATTGATTATAATCAACTAAAAGATATGCAATGGCATGTGTGTTGAGTGACTAGCATTTCAATAACAGTTACAGCAGGTTGCAGTAGGTAAATGTTATTTCATATTGTTTCTGCACAATAGTACAGAAATTAAAAAGTACACGCTGATTCGTAACTTTTCCTATTCCACACTTTTTGGAATTTTTTTGAACACTCCAGCTGTTTTGATAAGAAAAAAGCTGGTACGAAGAATACGTAACATTCCATCGCATACTGTGTTGCATTGTCAGCTACACAAACTGCCAGCTAACTTTAAAATCCCTACCGATGAGTTATGAGTCACATTGCAGATGTTATTAAACGTCGTGGATTCAATAACAATAGTTGACAAGGAGATCTCCGTGCATCATTGAATGCGTTATGCTTACTTACCAAGCCTACAAGAAAAGGCACAGCAAGCATTTTATTAGCAGAATACCAGCGTGAAACGCAATTACTTCTCAACGAACGGTGAATCTTATTCATAGTTAAATCATTTCTGAGGAGCTTGTTTATGAAGACTTATCTCATGGAATGTATGTATCTGACATTCACCTAGTGCACTCGTAGTTCATGTTTACACAATTTCCATTAACAGAGGATTTGTATGTGTTTTGTCAAAGTTTCGGGCGAAGTTACGTTACATTTTCTCGCTGGAGTAAAAAGTATATCAATATTGAATGGACATAGCATTTATTAAAACGATACAGACATATGTTTCTGATTTTGCACGCGGATGGTTCTTTTATGATTTCCAGTTGTTAGTAAGGACTGCTACAAAATGGAAGGCATTATGAATCTTCCAAGGTCCCCAAAATCCCCAAAAGAATTTAATTTCCCTAACCCAAACTCGCTACTAGTAACAGAGCAGGATATTCGACAAATTGAGTGTTTTTTCCTCAGTTTAAAAAGTCGTGTTTACGTTTGTCCAGCGCTCGCGAATCTGTATTTTACAACTTTAGAAGATATGGCAAACCTTGGTGGATGGGATCTTAAAACAACAGGATTCCCAACACTTATATTTGAGAAGAATAACCCCGAGACAAAGACAGAAGGAAAAGTACAATTATGCATCGCTGAAAAGGGGACAGGTTTTGTTCTTTGGAAAGATATATTATCAGAGAACAGCAATTATAAAACACCTGGAAGAACATTTCACACATTATCTTCTTCGGATAAACAAGGCAGACTTATTGGGCTTAGTTTTGATGATGAAATTGCAGCCGGCACTTTTTATCAAACTGCTAAATCGTGGATTGATGAGGACTACACACTAAAGAACGTAACAAACAATAACAAGAAGACGAAAGACCGCAAGAAAAAACAACCTAGGTTGTTCAGAAAAGAAACTATATCATTACCTTGTTGTTTCGAACATGTTACCAAACTTGACCACGAAGCGTTTGTGCAAAGAACTATGCCACAAATGCGGCCTTTCATACCAGCTAGCCCTGATGTACCAGCCCCATTGCCACCCGTGGCTGGATTTAACAGAAGCCCCCGAAGAGATCTTGTTGGCACGAGAGAGATACACGACGGTGATGGAAGTCAGTATGCCGGAAGTTTCGCCTGTCACTCCGAGAGTACTTCCGCTGAGGACTCGGGTTTGGATGAGATTTGAACATTCATTACATTAGTTTGCTAGATTAAACATTGACAAAGTATATTTGTATCAATGATTTCATTTCAAAAAACCCTATTCAACATTTCTATGTTATGCTTATGAAACGGCTATTTATAACACTTTCTCTTCAAACAACTATTTTCTTCTTTCTTATATCCCGTATTCTCCATACCAAACAATAATTATTTGATACTTTTGAAAATACGATAATCAACTCCTACAGCTGTAACTTCAATATGGTAAACAGTTATTTCCATGAGAGAAGTTCAATTTACCCATGAAATATATTGAAGCCTGAAGGGATGTTATGATAACTGTTTCCTATGGCCGATTGATATCAAAGTAACCAAACACGAAAGTAATGCGAACAGATGTGCATTAAATCATTTATTTTAAACAAAACAACCTTCGTGTCACTCTCACTTTTAATATGGGAATTAGTGAGTCACAAAGATAGAAGAGGTATATATTTGTTTAATATGTTAATGGAATTATCACCATATTTACATGTGAACTAAACCTAAATTTATCTGACCAATGCCTACAATCTTGATACACTAGCAGATTCAAACAGGCTCATGCGCGTCAAATAAAGTGTGATCTAAAGGATTTACTAATCAACATGGCTGATATTACGTATCACCGACCAACATTGCAAATTATAACATGTATTAAGTCAGACAGTTTGGGTACCAAATTGGCTGTTGCAAATTTAAGGACAAATTCGTAATGTCTGGGTTAAAAGTACCTCAATTGGTTTTTGTATATGAACAATCATGGTCAGATGGTTGCACACAAATACTCAATATGAAGGTACAAACAAGCTCACAAACAGCCGTGTATCTATTGCTTGTACAGTCCCCTTTTGAATCTTATACAATTGATGTCTTATCACAATACACAATTATATACAGCTCTTCCTGGCGGGGGTATAAGAAACGATGTGGTTCTGCAGTTTCCCAAAGTTTCATTCAAAATGTCAGTCCTTTTGTCTTGTTTTTTGAAGAACCTGAGAATGGATCAACAAAGTAGGCTGCAAGATTGAAAAATTGTTAATACATTTTGCCAGATCATGGAAAGTACACCA
>JAIGNY010003554.1:782500-785000 GCA_020152595.1 Chiridota heheva
AATATACAATACGCGACTTAACTTTTCTCATTGGTCGACATAATAACAAACATACTGACAAGCCAATCGGAAGTGATGTCTCTAGGAAGCAATTTTTTTGGGACGAGATCCCATTTACGAGCTTCATATCTTATTCACTTGGTTGGAAATGTGAACTGAAGTCATCAGACCGCATAGCAACCGCGCGCATTTACCCCGCATTGGAGTGAAAACAAAGCGATCAGCTGTGTTTGTTGACGCAACACACAGTAAACGCATATGGACTTGCCCACGTGTATCGCGCAAAGGTTTTTTTTCTTTTCTATTCACTCCAGAAAATGACGTCATCTCCCAGATGTGACGTGACACCAACCAAGTGAATAAGGAGAGTTCAGTTTCTTCATAAAGAGCATATGACTTGAACATGAAAGCGATGTAAGAAAAATGCAACATGATATACTCCATTTCTTCTACATCGAAGAGGAATATTCTATAAAATTTTCAAATTTGAGTAAAATTGTTGACTTTGTCGGTTGTATAGTTATCAGTACAAATTAGTTATGAGCAAACAGGGCACGGTACGATCAGGGATGTGGTATTCACATCCATGGTATTATATAGGGAATTATGTATGTTTGTACAGAAATAATTTACTGTATACAAAATTATAATAATTTCGTATAGAGAATTTCGAATTTCTGCATGATCTCAGAAATATAAGAAGTAATCATTTTAGAAATATTTTGTACCGCTTTTGGATTTTTTGTGAGTTTACTTTTTCCATTCAACCATTTCTACGTAGCATCAGAGATGTAGTAAATTTTACTGATATAATAAGCGGAAATTCTCAGAGTATTGACGATAAGACCACTGAAGCTTGTATATAAGTCCATAAATAGCTGATATTTTTGGTGAATGCGTATGCGTCGATGAGTGAATGACGGCTTCTCTTTGTAAGTGGCTGTGCATAAGTGATGGATGGAAGCTACTAATCTTCTCGGTTGATGTCCTTTCCAGCTCCCAGTCGGTACAAAGGGTTTTGAAATAAGCATCAATCACGAATATACAGATAGATGAAGCAATATACTTATGAACAACGAAACTGATGATTCAATCCAAGTGGATTCGAAAATAATTACACGTATAAAGGAAAATGCATAAAAGAATCCTAAGAGAGAATTAATGCATGGAACAGTATAGGATAAACAGAATCAATTGTCAAAGTGATTAATTAAGGCTTAAAGCAATTTAGTCTTTTGGCAGATAATGATATTTTCACTGTGAAATTGTGTTGGGCCTATATATACTGTCGAGAAAATAGATGATATATAATAGACGTAGCGGTTCAGTGCTATAATTAATCAAAATTAACAGCCATTCCAACGTGTTATAGAATACAATTGGCACACTCTGAAAGTATCGTACGTTAGCGAGTCGAGCCGTGATCGATATATCACTATAGCAAATTCAGTCCTAGTAAGCAATTCTCTTCTGAAACTGAATGATGAAAAGAAAATCATCTTTGAAAAGAACCTCTAAAGCAACTGGTTGAACTCTTGGAAATAGGTTGTTGGGTCACACACATTATTGAAATGATTACTGATTAATTTGGTGAATTAACCAAAACAAGCTTTGTTCGATGATTGATCAAATACAGTATGATAATCAGTAAGTCGGTCAAATGGCGAGAGAGAGCGGGTAGGATGAACATTTATGTATTACGTAAACCCTGCCTAATTACAGTTCCACTGCATAGTAACCGCATGGAACCCAATTTCGTCTGCAATTAAATAGAAGTGAATGATTGCGGTGCATAAATAACATTTTGCTACTGTAGGTAACATAATTCCTGCAAACTCATCAAAATAAGAATTCAAATGCACTTTAACATGAATCTCGTTCATCACGTCTAACAGTATCAAAACTGGTTTGATGCAGATTATTTTCACAAATTTGAAGTGGTATGCCTTTTATTATTTTGTCCTAATGATGTTATTGAGGCCAGCAAGCAAATAGGCCGGTCTGCACTTTCCGGGTGTTGCAAAGACTGAAATACAATAGCTGAATCCTGTTAAGTTTAAGTTGTTATTAAGATTATCAAAAGCTATTTATGATATTATTTGGAATTTGTGATAACTTATTAACGGATCAAGGTCCTAAAGCCCTACAAACATGACCTAAAACAATACGAGTGCATTGCAAAATAGCATGGTCTTTCAGCCTGTCTACAGGTATATTTTCTAAAAAGTTCTTCGTGAAATTTTAAGAAGTCTGTTGAACTTTGCTCGTAGATTGATCACATAGAGAATTGTAATCAGTCGGTCAAACGGCGCGAGAGATCCGGTAGGATGAGCATATTGTCAATGTATAACTTAAATCTTGCTCACAGCTCCACTATATATTAATCACATGCTACGCAATGTACTCTGCAGTTACAGAAAAATCGTCATGATGTCTATTAGGCGTCACTATTTGTATTGAGATGTGATTGTATCCCTTATGATGGCGTAACAATATAAAC